>CABFOW010001716.1:0-15149 GCA_902141385.1 Timema californicum
TTTTTTAAATCGGTCCAGTAGTTTCGGAGCCTATTCATTTCAAACAAACAAAAAATCAAATCTTTCCTCTTTATAATATTAAATTAAAATTATATGATATGATTGAATCTAAAATGACGGATATAGATCATTGTTGTACAAACATTTTTCCTAAGAGGTTTAAGGAAAAACAACATAAAATTTTAGAGACTTACTTATATTTATTTATCTATGGCATTTGAGAATTATTGAGTTAAAACTTTAGTAGTATCTCCTTACAACTAAAGCTCACATAATTGTTTTAATATATTTACCAATATTTCAGAAACTATCAGTTTAATAAAAATATATTTCATATAAAAGTTTTTTATTTGTAATAGTACTACAATTTTTCAATGACAAGTTATTTAGTATCTCAAATAGTTGCGGAGTTACGGAAGTTTATGCTTCTGTAAAGTACCCTAAAATTAATTTACATGGAAAAATAAAAATAGCCAGTTTATTTATAATCTTAATCAATATCTAGATACGAATTTTAATCAAAATCGTTAGAGCCCATTTTGAAAAAAATCGATTTTTTTTCTCTTTTTACTTTTTTTTAAACTACTCTTTATTTTTAGGTTATAGAGACACACAGAGAGACGTCATTCCAAAAACACTTTTTAGAGTTCGGGGGGGCATGAGACGTCGACATCCATCAACATTTTGGGCTAGATTATGTTTATGCCCGTAATTATTTACCTTTATTTTTCGAAAAGTTAAAAAATAAATTAGCGTATGGATTTAAATTATTAGTTTTATAAAATTATGCTTCGAATAAAATATTTATATTATAAATATATCTACATATTTACAATGATAAGTAATTTCATATCTCAAATAGTTTCGGAGATATGATAAAAAAAAATAATAGACGCATCAGACCGGATCCCCTATTCATTTTTTCTTAAATATTGACCTTAGCCATTTTTTTTGTAATATTTATAAATATTTAGAAATGAAATTTAATCCAAATCGCCTGAGCCGATTTTGAGAAAATCGACATTTTATCGTTTTACCCTTTTGTAAACAACCCTTAATTTTAGGGTTGGATATCCAATTCCAAAAATGCCTCAGAGTAACCCTAATAAAACCCTAGATACAAAGTTTTAGCCCGATAAGTAAAATAGTTTAGCCTCTAGTTGGAGGTACAAACTGACAGACAGACGGAAATTCAAATAACACTTTTTCGGATTCGGGGAGTCATGAAACGTCTAGTTTCATCAAAATCCTGAGTTCGATTTTTTGACGATCACAATACTTTCTCTATCTGTAATATAGCGAGAAAGTAAAAAGTAAAGCTCAATATATCTATAATCAACCTGTTATGACAGTGCCGGAGAGCTAAAACACTTGGGATTGGTTTAGTTTAGAGTTTGATACGTGATTACGCTACTACAGCTATGCTTTGGGTTTTTTTAACGTGTAATTTACATTAGTATAATAGCCTTGCCCCCCTCTCCAACCCCCACTAATAGTTATTGTTATCCTCCTTTGCTCAATCTTGGTCAACTGAACATCACCTATTGATATGGCAAGCATGACATAAACATGGAATCCATCCTGTTCATGAAAATGTTTTGTTTTTCTTAGCACCACGTTTTATACTCGTTCGGGTGCATACGCTTCATGTAATACACCCAATATCATTGATGAGGGAAGTGTAGGTCTAATGGAGAAAAGTTTTATCTTCGTTATCTTTAAGTAAACTGTTGCCAAATCTCTTTACTCTCGGTTTTGTCAGAAGGTGGTGTGTTGGGGTAAGAAGGAACCACTGGCAACCTCGACTATCCAGCGTTGCGAAACTTGTCTTATATATGAGGAGAGATTGACCACACAAAAGAAAGAGAATGACAACGCTGTTTCCCAATAGTAACCATGCACTTACTTAAGCGATTATAACCAGTGTAATCAAGACAATTTGTTTGGGATGAAGAAGGTTGAATTTAGAGTAAGTGTACGCAGAGTTGCGTGGTGGGGGATTGTAAAACAATTTAGGAAAAACCGGCCTTTGTAAACCCAACCATGATTCGAAAACAGATCTACCCTTCATCGGAAACCCAGTCTATTCTGAGAGTGACGCTTTAGACTATTCGACCACCAAATTGGGCAAATAGTTAATATATTAACTATCTTAGATAGAAACCTTGCAAAGCAGGGATGTGCTAGTTATTTATATTTTTAACCTTATCTAAATTTCAATAATGAAAATATATTATACTACATTTTACTATGTCCTAATACTCTTCCAAGCTATACGCCATTAGCTACATAACTATAATCTAGACAAAAATATATTCATTACGCAATTGTGAATAAATTAAATGGTTTGGGCTATTCACTCTCAGTATACCTGTCCGGGATTCGAGACCTGACTTCACCATCACCATCAAACCAGACTTTATGGGTGTGACATTTAGTACGCATGCCCACTGTTACGGGTGACCGATAGGTGGTTAATATATTTTATTGTGTGTATTTAACTAACTCCCCGATACATTTCTTCATTTAATTCAAGTACGACGAATAAAACTCTCTATTTTTAGTAGGGGCATAATCCCTAAGCCCTACCTCTGGTTACACCAATGGGATTATAATTTTTTATACTCATTAGTTAATGATAGATTATTTTTATTATTTTGCACGTCATATATGGGATAGTAGAAGTATGGTTTGAAAAGAGCTTTAAAAAGGAGATTTTATTTTTCAACTAAATAATTGTTTTATACGAGCTCTGGGTACTTTCATTTTATATTCGTTCATTTTAATTAAATGTGATGTTTTTTATTCATCCTATAAAGGAAAAAAGTACACACTTTATTTACTCACCAATACAACAATATTCTAGTAAATGGTCTCCTCCCATTTTGAAATAAGCTTACCAATCAAAATTAATGCCCAACATTCGCCCATTACCTAATTAGGTGTTGATCAAGTAGATAGTTTTGTATTACTTCATTTTTTAGCACCACGCCTTAGTACACTTATGTACTAATTATGCAGATGGTTTTAGGGATTAGGAAGGTTATATTAACAGTATGTGCACCCACCTTTTCATGAAGGTAGAGTGGACAGCCATTTTGAAAAAACTACAACCACCGTACACTCGAACTAGATTTGAACCTCGATCTCTTCGTCATTGACAGTCTAGTCTATTGCGTGAGTAGCGCCTTAGACCATTCAACCACTTAGGTGGGTAAATTAACATTTGGGAAAGGGAAGGATTATAGGTAGATTCCCATTAAGGTTGGTTTTATTTGCCAACAAACCATGAACCATCACAGTATATTTAAATATATATACACAAACTCCTAGTAAGTTTTGTTTGCAAGTGGATGTAAATTAACGTGATTCCAGAGCAGTTTTTTTTATAGGTCTTACCATTAAGCCACAAGAGACCTCTTAAGAAAGGTCAACATCGACTTTAAGGTTGCTCCACCATTTTGCATTTTGTGGGGGGTTAGAGTTTAAAATTTTTAACTTTTTGAAATTTTCCCATCGGTTACTGGCTAAAATCTATAAGTTTGCCAAATTTCAAATTTCTTGCTCATCTGGAAGTGAGTAAACATTAATGTCAGTGAGTGAGTCAGTCATATGGCTTGATAGTATAATAATAGAGTGAAATTTGCCCATCTATTTTACTAGACACAAAAAGAAAAAACACCCTGGTCCCATAGCCAAAAGTGTATCCAACCTGCATCCTTATTAAATTAAATCCCATCCCTCACTCAATAAAGGGCGTTATATTGAAACGATTTAACAAATTGGCATTAGTAACTCAAGTTTTCCAGTCATTACCTTCAAGATGGTTCTAGTTTCTTCCATACACGCTGAATGTCCTGTCCACAGTATCCTTTGAGATTTGAGCACCCTAACTTAAAATATATTTAAATAATTATCCTGAATATACGTAAAAGTATTTCTCAAATTAAACTCACGCATGTTTTATCAATAACTATAACTTCCTTGCTATTGCTCCACGAACTTACTACTGACTTAAGCCTATTCCTTGGCATTATTAACTTGAAAGTTCATTTACACACCTACAAATATACGCCATTTATCCCCTTCTTGAGCTAGTTCTGTCCAGTCCACCTCATTCCCTTCCCTTGTTTCAAGTCATTAAACTAAACAAGGTTATAGAATCTCCCATTCGCTCTGCATATTTTCCCCACCGAAATCTACGAGACTTGATTATCTTAACAATATCTTGTGATGAGTACAGGGTGTGTAACTCATTGTTATGTAACCTCCGCCACTCCCCAGTATAATCTTTCCTTTTTGGATCATATATATTCCAATTTTGGAATACCCTAAAAAAATTTTCGTTGTTTAAGGTAAGAGAACAAGTTTCACACCCGTAGAGAACAACCTGTAAAATTATGGTTTTGAATATTCTGAGTTTCATATTCATTGACAGCAGTCAGGATGTCAACAGCTAACCGAATAAGTATTGGCATGTACTTCTCGAGTGTTATTTTTTTTTCCCTAAATATTTACTCCACTGACTGTTAAGAATACATATAATATCAAAAGGTTAATTAGTTCTCATTATTTTAATTTCAGGGGTTTCACTGGACGCCACCTCTGCTCCAAGATTTGTATCCCGTGGTCAAACTTTCCGAGCTGTGATCGGTGATACCTTGGTACTACCGTGTGAAGTTGAGGATCTCGGTAAGTTTGAAGCTCAAAGATAGTAACTTTTAACAAAGAATATATTGTAGGCGACCTGGTGGTCTAGAGGTAAGGTGTCAGACTTCTGTGCTGGGGGTCTGGGGTTCATTCCTTGGTCCCGGCTCAGATTTATTTGAGTGCCAAACCCTTCCTACATCTCTGGCAGGACGTGTTAACAACTTGTAAGTGTGGGGAATGCCAGGCCTCCACCGTGGTTCGGATCCCACGTTAAACTGTAGGTCCTTCATTTTAGAGAAATGCAATTTTTAGTTTATGAGTGACTGATACTTTTCCTTTTTTTCTTTTTCAAAAATCATAAATCAAACTTAAAACATTTTTTTTCTTCATAATATTAGGAACCTTCTTTAAACCATTAAGTGATAGCATTTTTTTTCATAATCTAGTGTGTTGATTAAATTTAATGAATCAATTACTTTCACTTGACTTAGTCAGTTTTCACTGATAAGAAAATATGATATTGAAAGTTAAATTAGTGATCTGATTATTACTTAATGAAATTTTACTGATTAAAAATGTGTTATATAAGGTTAATTGAGTGAGAGCAATTATTTTAGAATCATGTTAAGGTAACTAATGGTTAAACTATTTATTTTAATAATCATTCAAATACATTTGTTTTTAAAGTTAATGAATCATAACTCAAGATTTATTACTGATTCCAACATAATATATCCACTAAAAATTACATTTTAATATTTACTTATTCAAATGTCAAATAAATGGAGTACAATTAGAAAACCAACAAAATGAACACAATTTTTCTCGTGTTCATTACATAAAATCTGTTGGTTGAATTTCAAAAATAAAAGGGCATTTTGACAGTCATTCAATTAGATAATAAATAATATTATATTAATTAATCACTTTAAAAACACTCTGTCATGGTACATTACATAATGCCTACTATTTTAAATGTAAAAATAGGCAAGAAAATTAATTTGACTTACAATTAAAACTTGAATAGATAAAACAAATTTCATAGAAAATCCACAAACAATATTGAGGTTACAAAGTGCAAGTTTAAAGTCTAAGCTTATCCAAGCATCTTCTTCATTCTCAGAATCTATAATCCCTGGTTCTGGGACCTTCTCATTAATTTTGCCATCTGTGATGGAACTATACCAAGCATGGTATATTTCTGGAATAAATTTCTTTTGGCACAGAGAATAGGTCTTGTTTCTTCTCTTTGCTTATATGAAGTTGTTTTTTATAAATATTTGGCACAGTTTATTCACTATCTAGTTTATTTCTGCCACGTTTCCCTACATTAATCTCTTGATATTTTCCAAAGTAATCATACCTGTAAATTATTATATTTTGGCAATCTTTTGAGAAACGAAAGCCTTATACCTTTAATAAACTTTATTACCACCAATATCAAAAGTATTATTCTTAACATTATTTGATGCCAAGTTCTTTAAATAAAAAAATCAGTGAATTTAAAGTCCTTGAATTGATAAGGTCCACTATTTTTGTTTCTGTTCCTCATTGATATTGCTGTTCTAAAAATTGTCAGACAATCAATAGGTGAATATACTGAAACATACTTGTAGGCGTTTGACATTGCACTATGAACTGAGTCCGCCTGACCACCTCCATGTATGAGTGGCCACGCTCCATAAATTTATTTTCAATTATGTTTATATGTGTGTTTTGTACAATTTATAGCATATAACATATATTTGTTGTGATTTTGACCTACACATGTATCGGAGAACAGTGATAATTCTTTTTCATTGGAGGGAAGTTGATTCATCTACTGTAGCAAGCGTGAACCTATTTCTGAGCTTCCTCTTTTTCCGTCTAGTTCTGTCCATGTATAACATTATGCACTATTAGGAGAAGCCGATTCATAGATGGTTAAATTATACATGTGAGAAATAAAACAAACAAAATAGCCTAAGAAGTAAGAAAATATTATTTCCTTATTATTGTTGTCATTGATAGTGTCGAATGAATATAAGTGTTTACACGATAGATTTAACTAACCATCTGAGGAGACAAATTCCTGATCGATCAATACCCAGAAATAATTATCTGCAAATATATTATGAAGAAACATTGGAAAGAATAATAAACTACTTGAGAGATGCCTTCATATGGGTCGCTGTGGATGAAATGACGGATGCTTAGGGTAATTTTGTTGTGAACCTTGTGGTAGGTAATATAGATCCTAAGGATATTTCCAAATTAATATTTGATTTACTGAGAAGTGCTGGAACATACGTATCATGTTGCAAGATTCGTGAATGATGAATTGAAAGTGTGTGGCCTAGTTGAGCTCACGTAGAAAAGGCTCTGGTGCTATATTATGATGCCATGGCATTTATAATGAGAATCGAAAGGGCTTTGAAGTTGTTCTATCCTGATATCCATCTTACAAGTTTGGCTCATGGACTACATCGTGTTCTGTAAAACATTAGAGTCCAGTTCTTCCAAATGAATACATTAATTTCTGTGACAAAAAATAGACCTATTTGTGAAAGTCCCACATCGAGTTAGAACTTACTAACTCTTGTTTGATGTCCCGTTGCCTCTGAACATATTTATAACAAGCTGAGGAACATGAGTAAAACAGCCAACTTCTACTATGAACAATTTGGAGTCGTGACTTTTACTGCATGGACATAGTACTATATATAAACATCTAGTAGCCATTACAATAAAAATCATGTTTTCATATATAACAATATAATACATTTTTAATCAATAATGGTATTTTAGCGACTGTTTCTAAATTAAAGAATAAAAATCTATATTATTACTTTGTTTCCAGAATCTTTGGCTACTTTGTATTAGTCTTTTGTGCATTCAAAATTTATTCCGGATTTCTTATTTCCATTGTTCTAGTGTGCTTAAGATCTATTGGCTCTGGAAATATGAAATTTTAATAAGATATAGTTAATTTTTGGATTCCTTATGAATTTTCTAAAAATCATATTTTTCTAAACTTTCTACTAACTTACATGTTTTTTTTCCATACGACAAGTAAACAGTATTTTCTGCGTTGGGTGATGTGAAGATAATAATAAATATATTAATAAAAGGAGGCTAAATAGATCCCATTCATAACCTAATAATACGTGGAATGTCCATTTAATATTACTAGTCACAGTAAAGTAATTAGATAAATTAGAAATCGAAAAGGGTGAGAGAGAGAACGTTGCGATAAAAACTTATTCCAGAGAGGGGGGTGGAGTTATGTTACGATCTCAGTATTTTAATATGTAAAGTTAAATTCATGTAATAATATTAACATTGGCCTTGGCGTGAAAATGAAAACTTATTTTGCAATGCGTTGCTTTGAAGGGACTTGTATTCAGCGCTGATTCAAGTAAGGTTTGGTTGAGGTAATTGGGTGTGTGATGTCTACACTTCCTTTTTCCGAGACGAACCCAGTTTGCTCAGGTCGGATGTTGTTGAGACAGACTGTATCCAAATAGTCCGAGGATCCTTGCCAAGGATATGGTATAATATCTTGTACAATTTGTTCCTTAAATGCGTGATGTTTTTTCACTTTTGTGAAATAAAATTCCCCTAGTCTATGAATTTATACTATATTAATTGGACGTAGCCTATGCAATTCGCAATATTAAACAATTCTTTGAGACACATGGGGAAAACAAAAAACACAGAAAAAATTTGAAAGTTCTTGCTGAAACTACCAATATTTTTTATTATCAATGAATATTATTGAATTCTACCAGCACTCGTAGGTTATTTTGCAGTAAATTGATAACAAATTTTAGATTCTTCAAAATATTTTACGTCCCTTAAAAATACAAGCTTCACGCCCTTTTCGAGGCCCAGTCCAACCCTGGTCTACTTGACGGATCGCATATAGTTTCTGAACAATTCGATAGGCTACGCTGACCCCAAAAAGTGAATTACTATAGAAGAATAAAATAATTGTGTTTTTTAGAAAAATTTTCAATCTTCAATACAAAATAAATGTAGATAATTTAATTCTTTGTGTGTCAAGAGTCATCATAAGGTGCGTCAACTTGCGCAAAATTCGAATTTAATCCAATTTTGGTATTGAATATTATTTTACCACAGCTATGCTTGTATCGTTATATTATGTTTTAACATTTATTTAAACTGGTTTATCATATTTTACGTAATACATTTCTCTTTATATTTCAACCGACACTTTAGCTATGTCGAAAGCACTTGTGCTTACTATGCTAAGGGTCCCGGTTTCGAGACCAGCTAGAGTTGTTAATTTAACTTTTGGAAACTGTTATTTATGTCATAGCTAGAAGCTAGTTTGTAAGTCATGTGTTGATATAATCCTGGTTTTCATAAATTGCACGTTAAAAAACCAATTAAAAATGATTTTAAATGATATATTCTATGAAATATTATTGATGTAGGTTCACTCTCTAGCGTGCAAAGATTTTTTTTAAGACTCAGAAAAAAATACAGAGACCTCACCTCGCTTGGCTTGAGTAGGTTAGGTGGGGGTTTCCACCTCTGTCTTGTAATAAACCTACATGTATGTAACTAATGACCGATTTATAGCCAAGGGAACAGGTTTACGTGATTAAAAATATTATATTTGAAAATTACACACAAAACTTAAGAGGGTATGTTTTTATTAAATCCAACCATTTTCAAAAATGCATTTTTTTTAGTTAATTTAAAACTATATGAATAAAAAATTAATTATATTTTTCAAAATCAATTTATAAAAGTGTTCATAGTCATAATAAAAAATAAAAAAAATTATCATTATTGGTACATCTATAATTTGGGTCCC
Organism: Timema californicum; assembly: GCA_902141385.1. Lineage (NCBI taxonomy): Eukaryota > Metazoa > Arthropoda > Insecta > Phasmatodea > Timematidae > Timema > Timema californicum. The sequence continues at coordinate 9,476 of CABFOW010001716.1, forward strand.
AAATTATTAATTTTTACTGTGTACTATCAACTATGCGACCGCACCTTAAGTTAGTTTATAAGTGGTGTGCTGATGTATAGAGTGGTTTAGAATGTTTACTTTAAATGCCTATGAATTATAATATATTATATATGTGTGTCTTTTCTGGAAATCAAATCACCCAACAATTTATTCATAGCATCAAAACCTCTTTGTGAAAATATTTCACTTTTTTTTTTATGAAGTCTATATTTTGGTATCGATTTAAAACTTCAAACTAAAATTCTTAGAGAAAATGATAATAAAAAAAGTTGAGCTTTCTTTTAATTTGATTATCTTATCCACGTTTGACGAATCTATCCTGAAAATTAATATGTAAAAAATAAAAAAAGATTGTAAATTTGTTCGTTTTAACCCAACATGAATATTGCAATAGTTTACATTGCGTTCTACTCCGGAAAGAGAGTGGGAAATTAATTGTAGAAGTGGATGACTTAAAAGTAGGCCACAAAGAAGAGATCAATACTGTGTTCCACACGGCACTGTGGGGTGTTAAAAAAAAGTGCGCGGTGCCTGAACACTCATGGAAGAGGGAGAGAGAGGGAAGGGGAGAAACAGAAGAGAGAGAGAGACCATAAGCAATGTCCCAAGAGGGTTGCTTCAAGATCTGACAGAAGAATTCTATGAACCGTTACATTTATCCAATACCCATGCACCCTCTTCTATATAAACTTAAATTTACCTTGCAAATTCTTCCTCCTCTTTTTTATGTTATTCCTCACATTCCTTGAACCTATCTCCATCTTTTTCTACCCGCATCTACATATCATCCTCTTCTAGTCATCATATTTTCTTTTCTTTCAAACTTGCAATTCACTTATTTCTCTTCTCCTTTTTTTTTCTTTCTTGCATTTCATTTTGTTAGTTCTTTACGTTGTGACCCTCTTGCCTTCAGAATCTGTCGCATTGTGTCGCACTAAATTAGCACAGTAACTTTGAACATAACAAAACAAACTTTGTTTTTGTGTTATAAAACCCCTAGTTTATTTTTTTTCAACACCCATTCCTCTCCCTTTCTTTATAGGCTAAACAAACTTCTTTAACATTCTTACAACCATGTCTTTTCAACATAATTATATTATTTATTTATTACATCTTACTCGGTTTTTGTTGTTGTTTTTTTCGTCACGATTTAAAAAAGATCGTTTTGGCAGCCCTATAACAACAACATATAATACTTTTTAAAGCTGTATTGATCATTTAGCTTTTATGTGGCTTCAACGTTATTTAAGGGACATTTTATTTTCGACACGAGAGTTAGGTGTAATATAGGATGGAAAAAAAAAGTGTGGTTTTGTTTTAAACTAACTACAACGTGCTGGTGCCGTATTGCCATGGTTTTGGAGGTCTCTAGCCATGGAAAAGTGGTTTGCATAACTCTGTAACATGGGGGTACGAGAGTTTTTACAAAACTTCTCGTTTACATGAAAAGTATGTGATTACATATCGATGTATATGGCTTTAAAAATTATTTTATTTAAAATGAATTTGTTAATTAATCAATCGCTCGCACACAGTCCTATAAAATATCAGATTTTAAATATAAAATATAGTGGCGTAATGGTTTAATTTTGGGAATTTTACTATCCATTCCATTCTGAATGTATTTAGTTGGTCAATTAATCTGAATATGTAATCTAATCAGTGCTTATAGGAAGAAACTAAGTCAATTTTTTTTAACTATTCAAGATATTATATAAAAAACCTTATTGCTTCATTATTTTTCGGGGTTTTCTTTGTGGTTTTTGAAAGGCTTAGCCCACTTAGTCATCTCTAATTTTCTTTAATCATTATATTTCCTGTAATTTTTCTTTAAAATACTTTTTAAGTTATATATTTTTTTCTTATTTCTTTTCTTCACAAACTTTGATATAATATGTTACAATATTTGTTCTTAAAAACAAATGTTTTGCTCTTGATAATTTGTTGAATTAACATTAAAACAAATTTTTATTTTCGACTTCCATCAGATGTGCTAATTGACGAAGAAAATAGTGATGAAATTAAATTGCTAAATTACCTAATATGTTTCTGTATAATTTTTGCATAGCTCATACATCATTGTTACCATAAAGATATGTGTGACTTACTTTATTTAAAATAGATATATTATCACCAAAAACAAAGGTTAGCTTGAATTAAATCAATAAATCAACCTATAATATTCTTTACTTATATATTCGATTATTACATGTGTATTTATTCATCCTAAAAACTATAAATGTAAGATGACTGACAAAAGTTTAACGATTTAGAGGTTTTGTTAAAATACTAATAAAGCTTTTATTGAAAAGGCCATCAAGATAATCTATAAATACTCTTGATAAACATGTTCGTTTTTTAATTTTTCAAGCTGTGAGTTTACAAAATCTATCACAAAACCTCAACCTACTCGCTGCAGGTGATATAAAACAGGTTTGGTTAGCGTTAAAGATATATATATATAATATTATTTGAGTGACGAAACACGAAAACAGCATCAGAAAAATAGTCGATAAATCATGAATAAAAATCACGTTAAAATCAAAATGTATAATGGGGATTTATATTCTAGCTTTTATTATTTCTTTATGTGTATTACATACCTCATAAATATTTCGTTTTATTATCAGAGGTAGGGCTAAAAATAAACCTCTAATACTATAAAAATAGCACAAAGTTAATCATATCCTTTAAGGGTTTTGATTCACTCGTAATGTTAACTCAAATATTGTTTAAATTAAATGATTTTCCTCTATAACTATGTTGATACTCAAATGAATAAAATTACTTTGAATGTTAATTTTAGAATTACTCACTTATATAAAGTAAATCTTGGGTTGGAATAAGTAGTATTTATTAATTACTAAATTAATATAATTTGTGAATAAATATTGACTAATAAAAAAAATGCTTAAACTCATTACTGAAAAAGTGATGTCACAGTTAAAATCACATAAAACGAATCCAAATTTACTGAGACAATATTTTATGTTATACGACAAATAAATTCAATATTAGGGTGTATGAAAGTTAAAACGTGGGTTTAAGTAGGCCTACCTCTAATGGAGAATGAAAATGTTTATTGTAAAAATATTTACTAATCCGTATAGGTGAGGCCTATAAGAACCAAGACTTAGTAATAATATTGAGGTAATAAAAATATTAAATAACTTTTGATAAAAAAAAATTTTAAAAATGTTTAAACTGATTAAAAAAATATATTGATAACACAGTTAAAATTACATGAAACACCTTTTTTAAAATATTCAGAGACAAAGTGAAGTTTTAATTTGTTTCATAACTTTTTAACTGTGCCATAAAGTTTTTGTAATCATTCTTAACGTAAAAAATGAATTTTTTATCAATATTGTTTCGCAAATTTATATTATATTAATAATTAATAAATATTACTTTTTCTAATCATAGTATTATTTTAAACTAAACTAGCGGAAAAACCCTCCATTTCCTGACCATTTTATATCTTCTGACCCAGTTTTTAATTAATTAAAAAAATATAGTCGATGTTTTAAAATTCCTGTTTCTAGGTGCACATGTTCTTACACAGGAGTTACTAATTTTTAAATTTCAGATATTTGCCTGCGTTCGATATCGCGCATTGCTCATGAGTAATGTCAGACATATACACAAACACACAAACTATTAATTTTATTAATATAGGCCTAGACTACGCTCCTTAATTAATTTGTTTCTTTGGAATGTTTTCTAAATAATGACTCGCTAACTTTAATCTGAGGCATTTTCTTGTTTCAACCCTTTTAATGGTAGATCAGTCAAATGATAATCTTTATATCGATTGAGCCACTAGCGAGTAGATTGTTACGTCATAATACCGTATACTCATTAGGACAGGTGTCAACGATAAGCTTGCTGAGGGCCTAGGACAGCCGCGGGTAAACTACGGCCCGCGACGTCAATTTGTGCAGCCCGCAGAATTTTGGACACTTGTATGCATCCCATTAACGATAGTAGTTTAAGTAGTTATTAAACAACATTTAGGTAGACTAAGAAGAATCATGAGTCATGACATGTTTAAGTTTATTTGATTTCACCTATTATACTTTATTTGCTACTTTCTCGGTGTACCAAAGCTAAATGAAATAATAAATGTATTTTTGTGTGAAAATAAAGTTCATTACTTAGTAGATTTAGATTTTTGTCACATGCTAAACGATAGATACCTTACAGATGTCAACGTGACCCTTAGGAAGAAAAGTTTGCCCATCTCTTGCCCGGGCATAGTCTTAAGTGATAGGATGTGGAGGGAGAATGGATTTACTAAACACTCGGTGAAGGTAAGGCGGGTATAGATTGGAAAGAGAAGTTGGTAGGGGTTTGGAGGATGATTCTAGAGGGGGGTCGTGATTTAAGTGACTACAGTTAAAATAATAAATCCTGTATTTAATTAAATTAGGTGTAACGAGAAAAAGCGAGTTATTAAATCACGGGTTTAACGTAAACATTGCCATCCAGTGACCTTTACGGAAATAATGTAATGATGGCTACCTTTGGTGTCAACAGTAGTAAAAGGGTTTAATGTACTTACAATGAGGGTGCAAGAGGGAAGAGGGGTGGGAAAAGAGAGGGTTTGTTTTCTAAGGTAAAAGCGACACACATTACAACCCTGAAACAACTTAAGGCCCTTGACCCTGTCGAGTGCAAGTCTAAAACATATTTTGGGGGATGGTGGGCGGGAGGGTGAAAGGCGTTGCGTGGCTTCGTAACCGACCAAAGTATCCTTCCGCACTAACCAGAACAAACGTATTGAGGGAACCGTAGATTGCGCTAGCTACCGGACAGGTCTTACGAAAAAATCATAAGTTTGTAAATATCAATTTTCTCGAGAACGAGTCAAATTTTTATGTTAATATTTTCAAAACACCTTCTAAGATAATGTTTCAATGTTTATTATTTCTTACATTTTCTTATTTTTGCTATGAATCCGGCAGCTTTTTATTAAAAAATTTATATATTATCAATATTTGATCACTGTTAAAACTATAGAAAAGGTGTTTGTATAAAAAGTATAACTTAATCTACATGCTTCCATTCTTGAACAAACCGTTTCCGAAAAGAAAATTGCAAAACAATAAAAAAAAACTTCTTCCTCTTCTTCTTATTATTAGCACCGCGTCTTACTACCCGTTTTGGTTATACGCACTTACGCTAATGTGTAATGGTAGGGTGATTGTGTGAGATGAAATGGAGGACCTACAGTTTAACGTGGAAACCGAACCACTGTGGAGGCCTGGCAATCCCCAAATTCACAAGATGTCTTGTCAGAGGAGAAGGAAGGGTTTGGTAATCATTTAAATCTGTGCCGGGGGATCGAGGATTGAATCCCGGGCCCCAGCACAAATAACAATTCTTGAATATAACCGTTTGTTCCCATGGCTCTGCATTTCCACGCCAAATGATAAGGGCCAATCGCCTTAAGCTGTAGTTCAATATACTAATAAACAATTCAAATTATTTTACGCTAGGTCTATGGTATACAAAGTAATATCTTGTTTTTGAATTTTTTTAAATACATTTTTTCTACTACATAAACATTTTAATAAAAACCACAATATATATATATATATATATATATATATATATATATATATATATAAAATTTTTATGTTAAATATGT
>CABFOW010001716.1:15214-44486 GCA_902141385.1 Timema californicum
ATTATTATTATTATTTTCGTGTATTGTTATTTAACTGCATTTATTAAGCTCAAGGTTATATCAATAGAAATTATCCAATCAAACCTAGCCTAAGACAGTCAGTTTAAGAGATAATTGCAACCATAAGCCCAGAAGTTATGTTACATGTCAATATAATCACTCTCGCACATAAAATTAAATTATCTAGTTATATTATACGATCAACCTAAGGTACATCATAGTTTTAGTTGATATCTTAGCCCAATAGACTACAGGGATAGAGGGGGTGTGGGGATAAAAATATCACCACATTTATATATGTAATTTCTAGATTATAGGACCTACATATTATATCATTTGTAACCTTAAGAACCATCCTTCTTGTTTAGTATGATATATACAAATAAATACGTTTCCTTCAAATATATATTTTGGACGTAATTGTATTACCAATATACTACCATCAAAGTTAAATTTAATGCAATTTAACTATCCTTTTTTCAAACTCTTCATATTTCACTCAAAACGTATAAAAGTCTACTTTACAAAGCAAAAAGTTTTATGAAACAACGTATTTCATTGTATCTTTTTTATTTCGTAGACTAACTCCCATGACTTGAAGTAAATAACCTCTACGCTCACAGTAGTTTGATGGCTAGTTTGTCTCTAAACATAGTCGTAATTATTTAAGTTTTATACGAAATATTGACACATTTACGAATTATCTTTCTCTAATTTTGATTTTGGTTTGGTGAAAACAACCAAAGAAGTGTTGAAGATTTGTTTTCAGTTTGTTTCACGTGTATTTAAGTAATATTTTATATAGGTTTTATATTTAATAAATGTTTTTTTATATTAAAATGTAGCGTTAATTGAACAAGTCAAACCTCCACCTCTTATAATTTCTTCCTCTTCCAAAATAGCTGCTGACAGCAGCATCTTCTCTTCCTTAGTACTATAAGCTGAATTCAAACAATACATTTTGGCGGACACGATTATAACTAAGCTTCACTGGAGCAGGCCAGGAAGAAACAACACTGAATTCTGGAGGGGAAAGAGGGACCAATGCTTAGCTTAGCAACGAGTGTGAAACCAAACTGACAGTCTTAGCACAGCACGGCATAGCTTAGCTTAGCATTCTGTGTATATCAGCCCGTAGGCCCCAAAAAATCACCAACGTTCTCTCAGGGAATCTAACCAAATATTCAAATGGGGCAAATGAGTCAAAATGGGTTGGTGTGAGTTACCTCATGAACAAAACGGAACAGGTAAAATGACTACGTCATCTGGGAAGGGGGGTGGGGGGTACCAGTCATTTTTCCCTAAATGAATCATAACGTCATCAGGGTTGCGACGTTATAAATATGGTGCGAAGCTTGACAGAATTACAACATAGGGACAATGAATGACCAGACAGGATTGAACACGTTTACGTCACCTGTAAAAAATTTAGGCTCAAAATATATTGTGTCATTTGGGTTATGACTCTCGACGAATGAATTTGGTGTAGGCTCACTGATAGCTTGAGGACAACGTGATTCATGACGTCACTATGGATAATTTTTTCCATTAATTCGTTGTCTTTGTTCTAACTTACAAAGCCTAAATTTAAGTGTGTGCTACCCTTGGTAGACCTTCGTAGAAACAGCAATTAACATCATCAACCTATGAGTCTAGGTGATTGGTTCGCACCTTATCAGAGGTATGGAGAGAGACAAGCCACGGATAAATAATTTAATAAAGTGTCAACGTACAGTTGAGAAACTAAAAGAAACATTTATTATTATTATTATTATTATTACTATTATTATTATTATTATTATTATTATTATTATTATTATTATTATTATTATTATTATTAGCACCGCATCTAAGGGTTCGGCCAGACTTATAAAAGTGCGAGCGAGCAAGTAATTTGCAGATAGCTCTTGATAGTTGTTGACAAGGAGGCAAAGGTTCGAATCTTGGCTCAGTGAACTGAGGGTGGTTTTTGACAAGTAATTTATTATTGTGGTTTTCCCATCCTCTATCCTCGCTAATGGTGATTCTTATTTGTAAAGGCCTACTTTTATTATAATATTGAAGTATTTTAACATATCAGTTTTACATAAATAGGTATGGTTTATGATCTTACCAATTAACTTAGACCATTAGTAGCAAGTGTGACAAACTTCTCATTTTGACATTTTTATTACTATCGATAAGTTTTCCTAGCCCTCAATAAACCAACATACAAGATTATTGCCTAGCGCCTTTAAACTAGACTGTACCTGGTGGAGCGTTCACGCTTGAAAAATAGAATCAGTTCTATCTTTCAAGCGCGTGCGCTCTCTCAGTCGCTCGCTCACCCAATCTGGCCGCCCCCTTACTACCCGTTAGGTTTATACGCACTTACGCTAATGTGTAATAGTAGGGCGATTGTGAGATGAAATGTAAGACCTACAGTTTAACGTGGGATCCGAACCACGATGGAGGCCTGGCATTCCCCACATTAACACGTTGTGATTAATGCACGTCTTGTCAGAGGTGAAGGAAGGTTTTGGCAATTAGATAAATCTGTGCCAGGACCGAAGATTGAACCCGGGACCCTCCCCACAGTAGTCTGACACCTTACCCTAGACCACCAGGTTATCATTAACATGTAAATGCTAATCTATATGAGCAGCACATATATATATATATATATGTATGTGTATATATATATATATATTTTAAAAGGTGAAACTCTTCAGTGGTCAAATGGTCTAATTCTAAGGAATCGCTCTGGTAACGGAATTGAATGCTGATAACGAGGAGGAGGGGGCTTGGGGGTTCAAGCTTAGAATCCCGGTTGGGTGTACAACGATATTTAAAAGATAAAATTGATTAACACCCTCCCTTCACGAAAACGTGGGTACTAATCCTATAAATTCAATCTTTCACACAGATCTAAATTTAATGTTTGGCAGTACAGAACTGATATTTGGAGTTCACTATAATCGTATTCGCAGCCCCTAATAGCCTCTTGAACCTGAAAAACATAAACATATTCTAGTTAATTCAGAAAACTGAAGATAATTATTTTAAACGATATATATTTAAAATTAACATTTATAGAAACTATTTATCCGGGATGGGATACTCCAGGTCTCTTTAGAACACATTTTATAAATATTTATATTGTGATTAAAAAAATATATTAAATTAAGAGTGCATCTAATTAAAATTCATAAATACATTTTATTAAAATGATAGAATTTCAAAAGTGATTCGTTCTTTCAATTTTATTTTATTTATCCTCGATAGTGGCCGGGGTTCAATCCCCGGTCCCGGCACATATTTATCTGATTACCAAACCCTTCCTTCACCTCTGACAAGACGTGTATTAATCACAACGTGTTAATGTGGAGAATGCCAGGCCTCCACCGTGGTTCGGATTCCACGTTAAACTGTAGGTCCTTTATTTCATCTTACAATCACCCTACCATTACACATTAGCGTAAGTGCGTATAACCCGAACGGGTAGTGAGACGCGGTGCTAATAATAATAATAATAATAATAATAATAATATTCTCGATACATGTATTTCTCTTACAGTCTGTTTTGTAGTTGTTCTACGTTGGCCTCAAATTCAGCTTCTTACGTCAAACCTTTCTCTACCGAGTAAAGTACAGCTCTTAGCGACCACGTCAGACCAACTTGACCGCATATTTCAAATATAAAATGACGTCGTCTGTCAAACAAGTTTTCGGTCGCGCACACACATTATAATTGTGTGAACAATTATTGTGTGAACAAGACCAACTTAAACCAGCTCGTGCAATTCCTTCCACCGGCAACTAGAAACAACTATTTAGTATTATTACAGCACACCTGCGAAACGTAATCTCCTTGACAGGGGGGTTCTTCTTATTTTCCAACCCTTCCTATTCCCCACAACCTCCGCCTAACCATATCCCTTCTTACCCCCTCGGTGAAATATTCGCGCAAATTTCCGTTCCAGTACGTAGAGGCCGTGATAAATATGGCGAGAATCCTTGAAGTAATTTATATCTCACTTTTTTGGGGGTGGGGGGGGCGGACGAATGGGGTTAGAGGAGATGTTTAAGGGAGAGAGGGTAATAAAGAAAGGAAGTTAACTAAGGTTTCAGTTTTGAACTCTAGACATTTCCACCCTCCCCTGTTTCGTTAGCTACACTGGTATCGGTTTAATGAAGGGATGAAATATAAGAAAAGGAAATAAGAATATCTGATCAATAAACCTGTAAAATAAAAAAAAAGAAAGAGGGAAAGGAGAAAAAGTAGGCCAAAAAATAAAGGCAATGCAATATAATTTAAAATAAAAATAATTAAATTAAGGCATTAAATAGAATTATACAGGGAAAACAAATATTTTATGGACAGGTACAACTAATGAAAAATAAAAGGAAAGGTGAACCATAAAAAGAGAAATAGCTATGAATTAAATAATATAAGATCTATATAGAAATAATCCATTCTATTCAGCCTCTAACGTTTTGTGTAGCGTCTAAAATGGTTTGAGTTTTCATTGACCAATGACTCATAATCATTCAGACTTTTATCTCTTTTTATAGTTACAGATATAATTATTTTCATGTAGATTATTACTTTTATTCATCTGTGGTTGAAAATTAGTATCTTAATACATTTTTTAAGTTACTTAAATTGAAAAACTACACCTGGACATAAGAACTGAACCCGGAACCTTTGACTTAGTATGCCAATGCTCTTATCATTGAAATATCCATTAGTCATAACATGCCTAAGGTCATTCTTCACTCATATTTTAAGGCATAGTTTGTGATGGACGTGCGGAAATTCTTAAGCTACGTATGAGTGATCATTATTAAGATCAATGAGCAATCAAATAACGCAGCCATCTTCTACTCGTGAGGGTGACCTGGCGGTCTAGGGGTAAGGTGTCAGACTTCTATGCTGGCGGCAGGGGTTCAATCCTCGGTCCCGGCAAAGATTCATCTGATTACCAAACCCTTCCTTCACATCTGACAAGACATCTTGTGAATGTGAGGAATGCCAGGCCTCCCCCGTGGTTCGGATTCCACGTTAAACTGTAGGTCCTCCATATTCATCTCACAATCACCCTACCATTACACATTAGCGTAAGTGCGTAGAACCCAAACAGTTAGTAAGACGCGGTGCTAATAATAATAATAATTCTACTCTTGAGGGTTTTATTTGGCCGATAAATAGTAGAATTACACCTGTACGAATGTACATTTTACGATTGATTAAATATCAAAGCTATTATAATGTATATATTAGTTACGGTTATAGCCACACATAAATATCATATTCGTTAAATTTAAAGACCGACAAGTTTCGTTTTTCAATTTAAAGAATATGATATTTAGAAGCAGATAAAACAGTAACCAATAAATATAATAGATTAGCTATTTAATCCATAACAATAGCGATATTCAATTATTAATTCACGTAAATATAGGCCTATATCAATTATTGCCAAACATAAAATACATACTATAATTTCACATTAAAAAATGTTCGTAACATTTTATGATAAAATTATACTTCATTAAGTAAATCCCCCGATGTATCTAAAAAGTATATTATAATTAAGTAAAAAAAAGAACCATATTGTCGGAACGCGTATATTCATCACTTTGAAAATAAATTTTATAGAATTTAAAGCACGTTTTCCTTTTAGAACTATGGTTGTTATTAACAGTCAAATAAAAATTGAAGTAAAGTGAATGTTTAATCGACATTAAACACTTTTAAATATGTATAGCTCATTTAATAATTAAATATTGTTTTATAAACTAAACAAATATATTGAATAGGTTTAATAATGAGTGAAAATTAAGAATAATAATAAATTATGATACTTGTAGATCAAACGCGTTTTTGGTCGAATGGTCTAAGTCTTCACTTTCACAAAAAAAGACTGAACTGCTGATGATGGAGAAACTGGGGTTCAAAATCCAATCAGGTGTAATGAGAGGTTTTTTTAATATATTGTTTTCCTATATTCTTTCACGCAATTACGGGTACACTTTCTCTAAGTTCAACTTACCTAATCTCTAACACATTAGTGAAATAAGTAATAATATGCAAACCCCGAACGGGTATTAAGATGTTGTAATTAAAAAAATCTTTTATATTATGAAATAGCACTAAATATTAAGATTTGTGTTTTTTTAATTCGTGTTACTATTGCATTTTCAAATTTTAATCAATCACTAAGTATGCTAATTTTCTTGCCAAATATAGTTGGAGGGTGTTTAGTTCATGATTTCCTTCTCTTCCCTCATGAAATTTGATTACACTTATTCTAAAGTACACTTTAAACATCCTATCCTTAACACTGTCATTCAATTTTGACATATTTTTTGGCTAGTAAGACTTGGATATCTAAGATAAATTGGCGACTAAATTTATTTAACTTTCTATTTGATAGTTATAAATTTAGATTCTATATTTAATGAAACACAATTTACGTTTACTTTTTATTCATTTAGGCCTATACTATATTTTCTTAATATAGACATAATCTTGATAATTTAATGACATTCTATTTTGATCAGATGCAAGATTATATTTGTTTTAACACCACGTATAATTAACTGTTTGGGTTGCAAGCTTGTATACTACTAATAATACCAATGGTTTTAGGGTCTAGGAATGTTATGTTTCAAGGAAGAGTACCCGTACTTACGTGGAGCGAGATTAGAAAACAGTCATGGAAAAACCACCCTCAGTACACCGACTGAGACTCGAACTTCAATTTCTCCTTCAACGACAGAGTCTAGTCGAGTACGAGAGTAGCATGTTTGATCATGTGGCCACCAAAGTGGTTAATCCAAGAAATTACTTCAGTATGAAAACGTAATCGAAATTTCGATTTTAATATAACTATTCAAGACGTTAAATTTTTTTTTATAAATTTTAAATATTTTGTAATAGTCTAACCATAAAACTAGTTTTTTTATTTTAAAAAGGGGTCCAGAAACACACACTTTAAGTGTTGATCTTGAGAATAATATTTTTTTTCCCCCCATGCGAATATCACGAACACATTTTCCTTTTACAAAATCAAATTTATTTTATTTTATTCGATACAATGGGGTTTGTGTACATCATTCCGTTTAATTGTATGTATTTGCAAATTTAGACTTGAGAAGAAACACATTTATTTTGATTTAATCGTGTCATACAATATAAAAAAATACATTTAAAAAAATGAAATGTAGTTATCCCGAAGGTGGTCAAAGGTGTTAGTAAGAGATATTTCTCTACCCCCTTCCTCTTTTGGTTCCTTTCCAGGAAATCCTAGCCGTTCATCTTTCTTTCACTCAGTCTTTATTCTATTTTCTAGCTTTGTCTATCTTCATCTACCACTTTTCACAGCCTTATTTTCTTTCCATCCCACTTTTTTTTTCCTACGTTTCTCTCTTCAACACCTCTTTTTAGAGCGTAACATTAAGGGTGGATGTATTTAGGTCTGGTCTCCCTCAACCCTTGTTACGCATTCAAAATGGAGGGCGTATGGACTGTCAATGTATAATAATCCTCTTTGGTGGCTGCATGGTTTAAGGCGTACTCTCGCAATAGACAAGGATAAGGTGATTGTGTTTCAAATCCCAGTCGTGTTTACTGAGGCTGGTTTTTATAAAATTATTTTATGGCCTACCTCCATGCAAATACGAGTATACTTCCTATAAATTCAAACTTACTTATCCTAATAAATTAGTAAAGCGTAGTGCTAAAAATAATGTATACGTGATAGAAATGGAAATAACTATTCCTTCTTGTATATAATCCAATGCCATTGAATTCAATATAACCCTATTAAAATTAATTCTAATCTGATAAACTAAAATAGGATCTCTCTTCATAGACTAATTATATTAAACAAACAGTAAAAAAGTTATACCCTTTTTTATTTTGTCACGTATCAACTACTTTACTAGTGATATCTTTTTAGATAAAAGGGATGGAAAATTGGGCCTATTAAATTGACCTACTGCTTAGATACTGTGGCTGAACACCCAATGGGATTAAAGATATTATTTTGTGTTTTGAAAATAAGTAAACTATGGTAGAGTAATAAGTAGGGAGACATGTCAATAACCCTGTGCTATTTGAAGTACATTAACATATATTTTTCAAAATTAATATGTTTTAATTTTACCGCATTACTACACCCACCCTAATAGTCACACAGCTACATTCAGGAATTGGTGGTCAAGGGGAACTCAGATTTTTTGACTCTTACCTGGGTGAAGTGGGAGTGGTTTCCCTTCATGTAGTCTTCTATTTTATACTTTATATACTAATGCTGATGAATTTTCTCTCCCGCTTCATTGGCCACGTGATCTAACGCGCTACTCTCGCAGTAGTCTAGAATGTCGACGACAGTGATATTGGGGTTAAAGTCTATGTCAGGTGTACTGAGGATTGTTTTTCCAAAATAGTTTTTCACACACCCTCCATGTAAATGCGGGTACACTTTCTTTAAATATATTACCTCCCCAATCTATTAAACCATTAGCGTAATTAGTACATAAGCGTATAATCCAAATGAATAGTAAGACGCGGTAATAAAAACAATCAAAAAATATTCGCAAATGTTTGGATTAAATTGTAAATGGTCCTGATATTAAGTGTCAATTACTTGTATTCTTAAAAGGTAGCAGTTTCACCTTGACGGATTACACTATGATCCTATCTTATAACCTACACCATGGTGGAATAGTGCAAGGTAATATCCCTTCCTTATAAGGTAAAAGAATCATACATTTTAAAATAATAATGGCCATCAAGGCCAGATTAGTAAATTCATGTTAAATAAACTGTCAGACTTTCTCTACATTATGATTCTACCAAGAAGGAATGTTAAGAAAATATAGATATAATACATATTGGTTTTGAGGTAGACACTGATTAAATTTTTATCTTAATGAGTATTATTTCATAGTTATTGATATTATCTAGATCGCCTATGTGATTGGAGTTTCTGGCTACGGATTCAGAGGTCTGGGTTCGTTCCCTGGTGCTTCCAGATATATCTATGAAGCAATAGATCTGGAACGAGGTCGAATCAGCCTCGTGAGGAAAATTAGGAGATACTTGAATGAAGACATAGCGTTTCTGGTCTAGAAAACTGAGAAATAACGGCTGGAGGGTTCATTGTGCTAACCACGTGACACCTATTATTCGTATAATCTGGCACCATCTTTGCCAGCAGACGGTGGCCACTCTGTCGGTATATCTTGATTGCAAGCTAAAACCATGTAGTTTATTTTATTAATAATATCTATGAAATTTGTTATCTACAAATCACATAGATTTAAGTTTAAATACATACAAGTTGCTTTAATAACAGTCAAATAAGTCCCTTTTTATCTTAATCGAAATGTAACTTTACGGTTCAAAGATATAATTAGGTTTTACCAAAATACTTTTACTTTAAAAACGTAAACAGATACACCAAATATAATTAATCTAAAAATGAAAGGAAAGTAGTAAATGTATGGCTTGACAAAAGTAAACCAGTTTTTCTCTTATTTATTTAAGAAATAAGAATTTTTCTATATAATATATATATATATATATATATATATAGTTTTCTTTTCTTTTCGTCAACCGTTTAGAATCTTGAATTATTATTATTATTATTAGCACCACGTCTTACTACCCGTTCGGGTTATACGCACTTACGCTAATGTGTAATGGTAGGGTGATTGTGATATGAAATGGAGGACCTACAGTTTAACGTGGAATCCGAACCACGGTGGAGGACTGGCATTTCCCACATTCACAAGATGTCTTGTCAGAGGTGAAGGAAGGGTTTGGTAATCAGATAAATCTTTGCCGGTACCGAGGATTGAACCCCGGTTGCCAGCACATTGAATCTTGGAGAAGTCAGAAACTAGCACCGGCTAAAATTCCCCTCTCAGTTACACGACATGAGACAAGATGCAAAACTAGTTCGAAACAAAGTTTTAAACCAAGAAACTGGAACTTCTGTGGCCTTTCCCTTCTAGAAACGAAAACTTCCTTACCCTTCCTACACCTCTATACCGTCACGTAACGTCTCAAGGGAATGTTACCTACTCCCGCTCTTACTAATTCTCTCCCTCTTTTCCTACCCCTTCCATCCTCCTCTTTTTACTTGTTGGAAAATGTCCTCCGTGAACCCTTACGTCAACGGGAACGTCTCACCAATCTGTCGACTGTAAAAGATACACCTTCTCACGTGTCAGGCATTCGTTCGAATACGTTTTGAGATCGTTTGGTGCCAGAGAGAAAGACGAATTGGAGCGCTGCCGGTTGTTGAATCTGGTACTAAGAATAACTATTACCATTTTATACCTATCTTAGTCTCTGAGATCTATGCCTTGTTATGGGGGTAAGTTTTCTTAACACAAAAAATCATTTCTTTTTATCAACTTTGACAGCATTTAGCTATATTGATATTATTTTAGTAATACGTCTTACTAACAGCTTAGGCATTAATTATGTACTAATAATTACGTTATTGGTTTTAGGGACTAGGAAGGTTATATTTTGAGGAAGTGTACCCGCATTTTCTTGGAGGGAGACACCCGACCGAGATTCAAACCTTGATCTCCTCGTCATTGGAAGTCTAATCGCTGCGATAGTAGTGCTTTAGTACATGCGTCCCCCGTATCTGCTATCATGGTAGTTAATGAAAGGGTTTGTTATTTTAAAATATGGCTCCTACCAAAATGAAGGATTAGGTTAGCTACAAATACGTTCCTATTACATTTAAAGCTGTAAAATTATAAGTTATCCGTTAAAAAAACTGTACATAAAGATCAAATATGATTTTTATAGGACCACATCTTACTACCCGCTTGGATTGCGCACAGATTTAATAATTAAACTAAGGTGTAAGGGATGATAATGGTTTAATTTATATGAAGTAAATTGGAATTTTCATGGAGCGAGAGATGAAAACTATTTATGGAAAAACACCCTCGTTATACCTCACCGGGAACCAAAACAAGATATCCTCGTCATCACCAGTCCAGTCTCCCAAGCCATACACTGTTTGTCCACGATAATATTTAGTTTCAAATGAAAGAAACTATAAATGGATTCCCTTGAACCAGGGGTTCCCCAAAATATTTGACAAAAGGAGCCCCTGTACCAGAAAAAAAACACATGCTGAGAGGCCTTTATAAAACTATTCACACCAATATTATAAACGTCCAATAGCGACAGTTAAATTTTAAAAGTATAAAACATATGTAAAAACATCACTTCTTCTGGTTGTTCCTTTGGCAAACATATTTTTTTTTCAAAATTTGAAAAAAAAACTACAAAAAAAACCATTTGTAATGTTTAACTACTGATGCTAATTTATAATGTGAAAAATTAATACATTTTATTCTAAAATAGTCTCACGTAGACTGAAATAACTACGATAGATCAAAGTTTGAAAAACGTTGCCTTTGACCATGTGGCCACCGAGGCAGGTTATTGTTAGCTTGCTTTCACAAACTTTTTGCATTGACATTTCAAAGCGCTGAGATTGAAGTGAATATTTTTTAAAAAATATCAACCCTTTAAAAAACGAATTAGCTAATTTGTTTTTAGGAATCACAATCCAAGCTGGAAGATGATTGAGGATTACTTTATAACTAGAGTTTTACATCTTAATGTGTGGAAGAATACTTCCCTTCAAGAATATGGCACCTCACTAGCCCAGGGGCACAAGTCACATTGTGTGGGGGACTGGGGGTGGGGGGTTAAGACGGACGTGTCTACGTTATTAACATGCCAAATGCCAAGCTTGCAGAGGGAAGACTTCATTAAGAAGTTCCTACGAAGCTTTGTAGCACGACCTGTCAAAGTCTCGCGGCAGTGATGAGGGTCTTAGGTACGCGTCCTGACGCCTTGCGTCGTGATAATGCCTTTCGAGGTGGAATCTTTTACTACAGGTGTCGTCGGGAATGCTAAGGAATTAGGGGTTGAGGAACGACTTAAGTGTGCCCAAACTACTACAAGGAAATTTTTCTTTCTTTTCATACTGTGATGAATACTACTTTTTTTTAAAAAAGAGACTTTGCTTAGAGAAATATTTGAAATAAAATGACAAAGATACTCGTAGAAATAAGCTTTGTTTGTATCTTTGTATTAACATTTTTTGTGAAATAATGAAATTGCGTGTTCTATTTATGAACTAGATCACAACAAACATTTTATTACTGATTGGTGGATCTTTATAAATGTTAAAAAAATTTACTATTTCTTTAACGTAATTCAAGTTATTGGTGAGTCAGTTATAGAACAAATGTCATGAGCATAGTAGCATTAGACGAGGAATTCCTTAAATGAAAAGAAAAAGTTGTCACTAAATTTCAGGACAACCTTTACAGATATGTAAGAACTGTTGAGGTCACCATGTGATCACGTTAATCTATATGAATTTACTGAAACAATATTTGATTTGCCTCCGTCATAAAGGTTTTCTGCTATCAAAAACATGCAACTGTAATTTAATACCGTTTCCTATATCCTTACAGTTAGTGACTATTTTGTTTTTGGGTATGTGATAACCACCTTTGATTTAACACTCATCGAAAAATACTATGATCTAGGGAGTTTAATTTAGGCCCGCGTTCTGGTCAGTCTAGCAAACATATGAATACAAATATTAGTAACCAGAACCAACCATATTCAGTAAGGGAAAGATGTACCCTATAAAAGGTGGAAACGTATTCCTAGAAAGTGTTTTCATCTCTAGAGAACCCTTGAAGCGTGTTGCTAACGGAAGACCACAACGTCTTCCAAACGTTACGTTGACCGCGGAAGAGAATAAAGGATATAGCCGGTCTGGGCTAACAATAGTCGCAATTAACATTTAGACTTAGATAAACAAACGCCTGGGTTCGCGCACCACCACGTGGCCTGACCTTTTCAAACGCCAGGTCTATCTATTTCCTCTCGGTAAGAATGGTCGAAAACGGCGTTCTTTTGCTCTTTTCATACACCTCCGGTCTCTTATTCTCGCTATAACAGTCTTTTTATTTCCTTCCAAGAGCCTTTTAACTCTTTTTTTTTCATTTTTATTCTCCGTACTTTTTAGTTTAGTTTTGGTTTGATTGAAGCTACAATTATCGAATGATCATTTTTCTCCTCGTCTTTATTTAGCTGCCTCACTCTGTTGGTAAATTGTTTGTGATTTCAACATTAATATTAATATGTAAACGAACACTTTCAGTAATTTCATAAGAAAATTTACTCAACTAATACTTTTAATGCTTATTAAAATATTGGTTTATATTTTCGTTTGTTGTGTTCCCGTTATTTAATCTTTTATTTTACTTCCGTTAATTTATTTAATACGGTTTGTCTCTTCTCATCAAACGTTTTGTTTCTGTCGTCTTACTTTTTTGTTTGGTTTTTATTTGAATTTTTACGGTACTTCTTACTTTATGTGTATGCTACTTTATTGTTTTATAAGTCTTATGTTTACACTGTTCTTTTTTTTTTTNTTTTTTCATCTTTACTCCCTTTCTTTATGTGTTTTCGTTATCTACGCTTAACCTTATCTTTGTAATTTGCCTTTTTGTGTGTGTGTGTGTGTGTGTGTGTGAGCTTCCTTTATTACATTGACTTTTTTTAGTTTTTTTTATTATCTTCTGCCTCCGTTGGTATACTGCTATTTCCCAGTTTATACATCTTATACTTCTATCTCACTCCCTTTTTACTACCAAACAATTTTTTGTTTTTCCTTTTCCGCATCTACTCCATCTGTTCTCTATACTTATTGTAGTGTCTGAACCTCACCCCGACATTTCTCTCTTTTCCTCTTAAAAGTTATTTCTTGTTTTATCAAACGCGCGTAGTATCCCCTTTCTTTCTCTCTCTTTCTCTCTAGCCCACTTCTTCCATCCCTCCCCACTCACTAATTTCCCTGCTGAATAATAAACCTCGCGCAATAGCGATAGTTACACGATAAACCACTCCTCTAGTCACTTGGACCCGCAGTGCGTTTCCCATTCGTCCCCCCCCCCCCAAACCCCTACCTCACAAAGTCCAAGGGCTGAAATGGTATCCTAGTTAAAACGTAAACAAACTAAAAAAAACAGTACCTTTGATCTTTTGGCCGTAGCGGTGAAACGGGTGGTCTCACTAATATAATAAAAGCTACCATACTGGCTTAGTTCGATTCTGATGCCAAGAAAAGCTTTCCTCCACCCCCTTCACCCCTCTTTCTGTTTTTCACGTGTCGAGAAGGGAGGAGAGAAGATGCGTTCTGTTTATTTTAATTTATTTATTTGTTTTACTTTTTTAATTTGGTATTTTTACAATACTGGACGTATTTTGCCCTATTAATAGTTTTATTCCATAGAGTAATATAAATGATACAGATAAATAATATCGATTGGAACCTGAAAACAAAACAAAAATATAATATAAAAATATTATTATAATTTTTTTTTAAAGTAGAGAACTAAAATATTAAAATATTTTCCCTAAGGCATCGTGGAAAATTATTCATACAATGTTATTTTTTTTTTCTTTATATAAATGTTTAGAGTTTCTGAAGCAAGCACTTTTCTATCGGTATATGTTCAAACTCCATTAAAATTCAAATACATTATTTATTATATTTAGAATACATAACATTTTAGCTACATTATGCAAAGTAAAATCCTATTGGAGGCATCATCAGATAGTTTAAACATTTCTCCAAACAATTGAACGCTAATTTTGTTTTACTCACATTATGATGTGTAAAATTAATTTCGTCTGAAATATTATTTAACGTTTTTTTTTGGACTAAGTTTTACTTACCATTTGGGCTATTCACACATTCCAACCAACGTGGTAGGTTATATAAGGAATTAATTTAGAGGAAATGCATCCGCATTTAGATAGAGGGAGGGTTGGAAACAAATAGGCCTATTAATAAAATTCACTCTAAGAACACCCAGCTGAAATTATAACTCTATCCTTCCCGTAGCCCATAATGCATTCCATAGTGATGTTCCCACCATAGACATCGCGAGCAAAGATGTGGGTTAAATCTTATAAATACATTGTATCTTACTTTGAAAAATTCAAGTGTGGTCCACTTCAATGGCTGCATGGTCTAAGGCATCTCTATTACAAAAGGATAGACTTCCGATGACTGGTAGATTGGGGTTCGAATCTCGGTCAGGTCTACTGAGGTGGGCTTTTCAAAAATGGTTCTCCACGCAAATGCGGGTACACTTCATGCAAATAAAACCCTTCTAATCCTTAGAACCACTAGCGTAATTAGTACATAAGTGTATAACCCGAACAGGTGGTAAGACGCGGTGCTAATAATAATAATATAATAATATTATTATTTGTCTTTTCTAGAAGAATTTGTTCAACCATTTATTTTTAGTGTGTATGTTGTTTGTCACGTTTACTCAGTGGTCAGAGGTGTCCACCACACATCTAAGAGATCCTTGTTTGAATCCGGGTTGAGCTTTCAAATGATATACAACGGAGAACTTTTTTTTTTTAATTATAACATATATTTTAATAGTATATCTGATAAATAAATTTACTAATATTTTGGTGTGATGTCATAGACCTAAATAAAACTTTAAATCCCTTTATTATGGCTTTTCTTATCCTAGAAATAAATGTTTATTAAATTTTGAAACTATTTATACTTTAAAAAATGGTAAAAATTTGTTTCTTTTTCTTTAAAATGACCCGACTCGGTGGCGTAGTTAGCTAACATGCAGGTTTCATGTTGAGATCGACTGCCGAGGACGGGGAGAGGGAGTTTCGAATCTCGGTCGGATGAACTGGGGGTGGTTTCCCCTAAATGGTTTTCCACTCTCCCTCCACGCAAATGCGGTTTCACTTCCTTTATATTTAACCATCCCAATTCCTACCTAATTAGCGTAATTAGTACTTAGCCATATAACCCAGATGGGTAGTAAGAGGTGGTGCTAAGTATTATTTAATATGAAGAGATTGAAGCAGAATGTTGGTTATATCATCATCCATAAAGTGGTAGGTGACTGAAGAAAGTTTAAGAAACTATGTAAACCATTCAATTTAAGAATTTCTAGTATCTTATTATTACAGTAAAACTCCGCTAGACCAAACACTAGTAATCCCACGGTCCAAATACAATTTTTGAAAACCGGGAGGGGGGGGGGTGTTTGAAAAAATAAACTTAGTCAAAATGTATTTTATTGATTAACAAACTCAAAGTTAAAAATATTTTTAATCGATAGGGATAGTAAACACTTAATATGTTTAATTGTAGCTACAAATAATCACAGTACGTATTGCTTGCTATACACATATACATAATTCAAATTAATGTTAATTTTATATAATTCATTCCAATGTAATTTAAAGTTTGTGAAAATATACTATATCCCCAAACTTCACCCCAGGAACTTACGTAATTTCTTCCTTAATCCAAATTTTAGCAAATCTGAACAAGCTTTGGTTCAAATTAGTTAGGATTAGCGAGGTTCTATCGTGTTTTCAATCTAAAAAAAACAACTCTCATCAAGATCCTTAAGATTGTACTTGTCTCTCGTCGCACGTGGTAAGCGTTTGTTTCTTTTAAAGGAAAGGCACATGGGGACATATCTCTTGATCTCTCGAACGAAACCATTTGTATTCTGATCCATGAGTTCTGTCACTCAATGCTCTGGTAGATGTTTGGGAGAAATGGTGGAACTTGCTCGTAGAAGGGGTGTTCGTTCTGTCGAGGACTGACTTGTTTAACTTCCTGATCACGTAACTGAAGCGTAGAGACTTGGAAGTTTACAAGGTTTCAGTTTGTTCCAGACTCGGATGTGAGGTAGAGCAGGTATAGAATCAGGTATTGAGTTTAACGGGTATAGCCAACCAAATATGTAACGTTTTAATACTACTAGCGGCTTCGACAGAACTATTGTCTGGTTAATTTTGAGTTCTACTAAAGTGTAAGCAGATTCTTTTTTTTTTACAACCAAAGACATAATATTATTTCTTTGTTTAAGTTCAGCCCTCTGTGGCATTTGTAATTTTCCTGTTCTCTTTCTGTTTTCCTTTTAGCCCTTTATTACTTCACTCATTTAGCTGCGAAATGGTGGATCTTCTTTTTTTCCCCTTCTTCTTTAGTTATCCGACCTTCCACTTTACCCTCTATATTCTACTCATGGCCCACATTTTAAAGCATTCCAAATGTTTATTTTTTTTTATCGGGTTTATGTCACAACTTTATAGAAATCGGTGACCTGGTGGTCTAGTTGTAAGGTGTCGAACCTCTGTGCTGGGGTCCGGGGTTCAATCCCAGGTCCCGGCACAGATTTATCTGATTACCAAACCCTTCCTTCACCTCTGACAATACATCTTGTGAATGTGTGGAATACCTAGCCTTCACTATGGTTTGGATTCCACGTTAAACTGTAGGTCCTCCATTTCATCTCACAATCACCCTACCATTACACATTAGCGTAAGTGCGTATAACCCGAACACTTAGTAAGACGTGGTGCTAATAATAGTAATAATGATAATTTATATAAATCAATGATGAATATGTAGCACTTCGCAAGATAATTTCTCTTATATAGGTCCAGTTAGCTACTAGCAATTTATTCTTGTTAAAAGTGAACTTTGTCATTTATACATAACTATTTTTTTTAGAAATAAACTCGATAGCTCAAAGTGGTTGGTTTGGTTGTTTTTTTCTCAGTTAGCCACCTTTTACTACCAGTTTGGACTATACTCCTATCTAATAATTACACTGCTGTGTTAGGAATGAGTAAGGTTGGGTGTACACTAGGTCTACCTGTCCCGATGGAGTAGTTAGCTAACAAAATAGTTTCGTTTTGAGCTAGACTGCCGAGGACGGGGATATGGAGGTTCAAATCTTGCTTGCCTGACCTGGGAGTGCTTTTCCCACTCTTCCTCCACGCAAGTGTGGGTTGACTTCCTCTATATTGTACTTTACCCTTCCCTAACCCATAGCGTAATTAGTACTTAAGCTTATAACCCGAACGGGTAGTAAGACGTTGTGCTAAGTATTATTATCACCATTATTATTAGTATTATAACAGGTTTACTTGCATTTGCATGGAGGCAGGGTGGTTTTCCCTAAATAGCTTTTCACTCTTCCCCCATATAAATTCGGCTACATCTCATGTACATTCAACCTTCCTAATCCCTAAAACCAATGTGCTATAAAAATAAAAAAGAAGTGTCTATTTCTTCTTACTGTACAAAAGTTGCATTTAAAAACATCGCTCCAACATCACGCCTTTCCGTGATTGCGCCACTTGACTCGAAGAAAACTTTTGTGCAAAGCTGCCTTTTCTCCCTTGAAAGCCTTTGAGGTCGACTAGAAATGTTGAGACCAAGGACATGGAAGGGAAAGGTGGGTGGTTAGGGGATCCGTACGTAACCGTTTTAGTTTGCTCTTTTCTCTACTTTTGGCTTGGGTTGGTGGAAGAAAGGGGGGGAGGGGGGGAGGTCAGACTTAAGGTGGTCACGAGAAAAAGGAGTGATGAAAATGTCAATTGGGTGAGATTGCGCTTTTCGTCAGATATCTCAACTCAAATTGATAGTGAGAGAGTCCAGATACTGGTACAGGAAAAACAATGTTTATTATTTAGGGTACAAAACCTTATCAAAGGTGTTAGGATTAATAATCAATAAAACCAAAAAGACCTGATCAGTCTGAGAACAAGGGCTGTGATATATAAACGTAGAGACGATCAGATATGTTTATATTTTCCATTTCTTTAATTCACCATGTTCTACTATTTGTTCAGACTGTACTCAGTTGTGATAGTAATCTAATGGGAGCGGGAACCTCTGTGTAGTGGTCAGTGTACCTGGCTACGAACCTTGGGGTCCCGGGCTCATTTCTCGGATGGTACCTTATGCATTTTGATCTTAAGGGGAATTATCCCAACTGGCGCTAAGGGTTTGGTAAATTAGACGTAAGTCAGGTTTAAGACTCTTACTGGCCCACACCTATATAATCACTATCATCACATACTCTCATTGCACGTACGTCCATCGTCCAACCTCCATTGGCGTATCCTGGGTAGCGCTTTGTGCCACCAGAGCGACAAATAATCTACAGGCGACCGAACTGAATGTCACGTCCCTCTCGATCTATAATGCCATACGTTAAAAAAAACTAATATGGTAGGGATTAGGAAGGAAGCATTTTATAGGTAATATACCCGCATTTGTGGGGAAGGAGAGTGAGACAACATTAAAGAAAAACTACTCTCAGTATATTTGACTGGAATTTAAACCCCGACCACTCCCCCCCTTCTTCATCAGGCCAGTATAACATGAGAAAAGCGCCTTAGACCAATATATAGTTAATCTAGATCATAAGATATGTGCAGATACAATCTTTTGGCTCAGAAATGTTGTTTACAATTTATTCACCGCTTCTATTTCTAACGGGGTGGTAAGGTGTTGGACTTCTGTGCTGGGAGTCCGGGATTCAATCCTCGGTCCCGTGGATTGAACCCCAGACCGTCAACACAGAAGTCCGACACCTTACCCCTAATAATATTTGCAAAAAAAAAAAGTTGTGCTATAAAAAATGTTGAAACACTGACCTTTTCTTGAGTTCCCCCCTACATTCCCACCTTAAAGGTTTGTGATTGGCTCTCTTTTTTCCTTTTATGGTCATTGTCCGCGTGGACAAGTGCTTAGAGAGAGAGTACACGTCATCAAGCTACAATGTTCGTGTCTGAGAAAATTCAATATGTGTGTATTTGTCCTACTTTTGGCTCATAGGTGTTTTGTTAGAGTTATTCGTGACCTAAGCCAACAAATTCATTATTATAGGATAAATATGGGGAATTAAATTAAATCGACTATTTTATCAACTGAAGAGAATACAAAATTACAAATTACAAACTTTTTCTAGCACACAAGTTTGGGAGGTTGAATGTGAACATAGAGTAAAGTATATCCAGCATGCGGGGAATGCCAGGCCTCCACCGTGGTTCGGATTCCACGTTAAACTGTAGGTCCTACATTTCATCTCGCAATCACCCTACCATTACACATTATTGTAATTTCGTATAACCCGAATGGTAGTAAGACGCGGTGCTAATAATAATAGTAATAATAATAATAATATATCCAGCAAATGAACATAGACACCCATAATATCCATCAAGGCTGCAAGATTAGTTCAATATCTCACCGCTAGAAAACACTAGCACTCCAGATAAAGAATGTCACCATTTGTTGAAAGGGTTGAAGGTAGGGGAGCCGGAGATAGTTATTTGACATTTCCACTTGTGAAATTAATGTCCTTCAGAATTTCTGTTACCGTTTCCTGGCTGAAAGATATTTTCTAGACAGTAAAAACTATCAGCTTTATTTTCTGGCTTAGAGTCTTCTTGATGTAATATTCATTCACCACTTACCTCCAGAATCAATTGAGTTACAGTCCAATTTTCATAGGAAGCATTTAACAGCTAAAAGAGTTTATAGATCTATTCTCATGTATTCATACATCAAATCACGTGATCTGAAGCTGTCACTTTTTATAGGAACTATCAATAATAGAATATACTAAATTTTCCGTAAAATGATAGCAATGTTAACCGCAAAATAACTTATATTTTATAAAAGCTAGTTGCTACCTGAATCATGCTGTCTAAAGGTTTAGTATGTTTTAAAGTCTAGTTATTAACCCAAAACTTAGACTAGCAGTTATATGAAAAGTATCCTTCACTCCCTCCTTAAGAAATATGTCATAATCTTATCGTTACTACAGACTTAATAATTCTATTTGGATTTCAAGTTGAAATATATATTATAATTTTTACTTGAATTT
Organism: Timema californicum; assembly: GCA_902141385.1. NCBI lineage: Eukaryota > Metazoa > Arthropoda > Insecta > Phasmatodea > Timematidae > Timema > Timema californicum. The sequence goes on from CABFOW010001716.1 coordinate 36,020, forward strand.
GAAGTTTATACTTTATTTTAGATGATTAAGTTAAACAGAAAACAAATGAAAGCTATATACAACACAACAAGAGGACATTATATTCGTATAGAATAATAGTTTTTTTTGCGTTTTTTAAGACATCAGTCTTGCACTATATGTCAAACTTTATAAAAAATATTTCTTATATACTCAATCAACTGTCTAGAATTTTAAATCACTTGAGGTGGGCTATTAAATTAGATACCCTATATTATATAGTATCCTTCAAAGCATTATAAATTAATTGGATGTATCCTCTTACAGTCCATAATATTAGGTTATTTGAACAGCTCACAGTCGCAGACCACTTACAAAATGATAGCATTTCCAAATCGTTTTACTTTTTATTTTCCAAAGCACGCAATATTGATCCATAGTCCACTTATAAGTCAATTTTATTATATATTTGTCATAACCTATTTTATACGTTTCTTGGTATTTTCTCTTCATGTCTTTAAGATGACAACTTGATAATATGAGTGGACTTGGTTAAAAACTTAGCTAAGGCCCTACTTCCTTTATCGTAATACTTTTTTTTAAATATCTATCTTAAGCAAGTTTCTTTGTCTTTATAAAATAAAATCTGTAACATTTATTTTGACTGGTTCTTAAATACTAATTTATTAACTGTTTTAAAAATGTAATTCATAATTTCAGTTAAAAATGCAAACTTTTAATAACCTTTGGATGGAATTTTTTTGTGTGTACAGTTTAGTTTAGACTAGTTATTTTTAAAATATAGTTTGTATACATTTTTAATACCTTTAAAAATTTATTGTCTAATTTACTAATATTTTTATCCTTAAATATATTATAATATATCAGACTACTTTAAAATATTTCTATAGACCATTTCCAAGATAATATGTAAGATTAAATTGGTTTAAAATCATAGATATTCTACGCCTAATTTGGCTACTTAAAAAGGTAATGCACCTTCAACTAGGTTATATTCCAAAATGATAATAAGAAATAGTGAAAAAAAGAGGTAGCGTTTTTAAACTTTTTAACCTGGTAAATGATGTATATATGATACACGGTTAACAGATAATGATATTTGCTCAAAATAACTTCATGAATGTATTTTTTTAAATACTTTCCTAATTTTGTAGTTAAGAATGAAGATATTTCAACTCTTTTAACCAAAAGTAGCAACGGTATTATTTAAATTGACCATTTGGCACTTCGTCCCTCTGTCTGGATGTTTGTTCCTCGATATCTTTCAAATTCATGATTAAATTTAATCTAACTTTGGCAGGTATGCTCCTTGAACCTTTGCCGGTGACATATATACATTGTATGTGTGAAATCCAGGCGTTCTATAAAATTCCTAGGCTTTCTATATAATGTCAGAGTGGTTTTGGAAAAGTATGAAATAAATGAGTTTTTCTGATGTATTTAATACTTATTTTCAAGTTCTTTGTCTTTTTGAAGTCCCGGAATATGTTATTAATTATTTTATCCAGTTATATGTAAGTCCTGTGACATTTTTTTGCAGGGTGAACTAATTCCTAGAATTTAAGGTCCAGCTAGGTTATTTTAGAATAGAGTGGTTAGGTAAGGTTAGCGTAAGTGCGTATAACCCGAACGGGTAGTAATACGTGGTCATAATAATAATAATAATAATAGTCTAGATCAAGGAATTTGGATTTAAAGTTCAAAATAATCTGTCGGTTAGTTAGAATGATTTTTGTTTTTATTTTGACATATATTTCGGGACTGTCTTAGTGGCATGATGCCGTCTGCGTCCCAGCAACCTTGGTTCGGATCCTGACTGGGTTGGTTTGTAACCTGATCACCCTGTATTCACGTGGATCAATTTATATCCCATCGATAGTTTTAAATATTTAAATACATTGTGTTTGGACGCCAGGTGGTTTCGCATTCCCTAAGAAAGACTGGGTTTGATTCGAATGTAAGATGACATAAATCAAAGATTAATTTATTCAACACTACGGTTAAATAATGGAAGTAGAGTTGGTTTTACTGCGCGAGTGTGTATGACACGTCCGATCTTTATGATGGCGTGATCTAAGGTGTTTTTCAAATGATTGCCGCGAGGGCTTCTTGCAAACCGTCACTGCGTCAACTTGGACGATTTCCCTTCTTAAAATGAAGACTGCCAAGGTTGCTTTCACTGTCACTTAAAAATCTACATCTCGGGTTTAGGGAAATCCTTTACAAATTTGTCCTGTACTTTACTGCTAGTTTTTAAGTATCGTAAATACTAATAGACCACAATATATATCATAACATTATTTTATCAAGTGATACCAAGTTATGTTCCAATACGCCCTTCATTAAAACTCATAAATTCTGTTTAAATATATGTTATGCTTCAATTGACGGATCAACTGCGTGAACAACTATTATCTATGAATACAATATCATATTGTAAATAGTTTTAATTTGTTTAATCTCTTACTTGATCACCGAGGAGAAATATCAACTTAAAATGCAAAGAGAAATTAGAGGAGATATTTTAACTTGAAATCCAAAGAGAAATATTAAGCCGATAAGAGCTTGGAAGAATGATAGGTCTTCTGTTTTCAGAACTACACGATAAATAGTTTCTTAATTATCTACTAATGTATTTTACTTTAAGTAGATAATTTTAAGCTTTGCATTATTTCTTTAACTTTGATGTGTAGTACGATATTGTTCATTTATTCTACTTTGTGAGCAGTCATATCTTTCTCCTATATTTGTAATTTAGAATAGGTACATCGATCAATGAATATTACATGAGTTTACATGTTCAATATACCGGGCAAACACTATCATTATAGGTCCTTAGAGACCCCGTATTATGAAGATGTTTGTACAAAATGATGTTATATTAATCCAAAAAGTGAACCATTTAATATTAGCCTTACTACTTACTTATCAAGTAATAACATGAAACTGAATATGATACATAAAAACTTTCTTCTACGCTGGTAAAGTAAATCAATAAGAAGAAAGGTAATCTTTTGTTTGAAATTAATGTTTACATTAAAACCACGCAAAAATAAACATTACTTTTTAAATACGTTTATAAAGAACCTCTAGTTTACTGTGAAGATTTATAATAGTCCTTGTATTTATTATAATAACTTACATTACAAAAAATGTATTAAAGCAGGCCGTTATTTTTTGCAAACTATTAATTATTGGGTGTAAAGCACAAAGATTATTCTTCAAATAACAGCCCAATAAATTTCGATAATCTAGTAAATATATCAAATATGTTTCGAGTTTTGCCTTGACCGTGCAAACTTTAAATATTAGCATTGCATTGTTCAGGATTTGTCTTATGTTCAAATTTATTTTTAATACTACAGTGGATATTTATCATATTTATAAGTAGGTCTCAGAGCTAATTATAATAAGGATGACATTTACTACTTTCATCAAGGATACAAAAGTAAATATTAAGTCATTAGAATATTTATAAAACTAAGGTCACTTTGCATTAGGCAAGCTGGTTGCGCGACTAGGTTGCCTAGTTCACGGGAGCACTCAAGGTTTCAAAAATGAACGCTTACTAGGTAAGCTCAATTAGTTTACCCTGAACGATAGTGTTCTTACCTTGACGGCCCTATGGCCCTAATATACTTCATGGGGAAAAATGCAAAGTAGGCGTACTACCTTTTAGTGTAAATGGAGTGTACATTTAATAATTATTTTCTTACCCCCTGTACCACTACTCAGCTATCCGCATCCAATTACACTTATGGAGTAAAAATGAAGAAGGTATAATCTAGAAAAAGATCGCCTGCAGGATTACGCAACAGGGAAGGTTTTTAAAACCATTTAGCTATTATTATTATTATTATTATTAGTATTATTATTATTATTATTATTATTATTATTATTATTATACCACTTTAAAGCCACATGGCTGACTCACTCACTGATATTAATGTTTACCCACTTCCAGATGAGCTAGAAACTTGAAATTTGGCAAACTTATATCCGAAAAATTCAAAATAGCGGAGCAACCTTAAAGTCGGCGCGGACTTTTCTTTGAAGGTCTCTTGTGTTTAAACGGTCAGACCTATCAAAGTTTAGCTCTGGAATTACATTAGTTTACCTCCATTTACAAAGAAAACTCATTGGGGGCTTGGAGGTGGAGCCCCCAGCGAGCAAAGCGAGTAATGTTATATACAAGTATATATTATTATGTGGCACCAGGCTATACGCATATGTACTGATAAGGCTTATTAGTTAGGCATGAGGATGGTTGTTATTTACAAGAATTGTACCCTAATTTGGGTCGAGAGTGTGTGTAAAGCTATTTAGAGAAAACCACCCTCGGTACACCCGACTAAGATTAAAACCCCGATCTCCCTGTCATCGGCAGTCCAATCTATTGCGATAGTGACTTATAAACCATGCGGCCACCAAATCCGGTAATAGACAATTAGTAAACATCTTCGTCACATTTAATCGAACCAGGGTATCTTTTTTTTAAATATTTAGTATCACGTCTTACTACTCGTTCGGTTTATACGCTCATGGTATCTTAATTATTTGGTTGACCACTCTGGTTATTTAGCCACACTAATGGACCACTAGTCCCTTTAAGATAACGCCCTAATTTTCATATTTCTATATACAACACAGAATTGTCATAGAACCGCAAATCTGGGAAAATCATGGGATATTCTTGTGTTTAAAAAAAACAGGTACAACACCGGGAATTTAACCTTATAAAATCTATATATACATATAAACACGTGAAGGATAATGAATTTGAAAATGTATCTGCAATATACAAATATTGGTTCCTTAAATTGAGGAAAAAACGAAGCGAATATATTTTAACACCCTGATTTGAACACATAGTACCCCCTCCCAAAACTATTTTTTGCGTCTATCTCTCTATAGTCATCAATCTGAAGATTGGTTTGCAGTAGTTCTCCAGTCTTATCTTCTCTCTGCCTTCCCCTTCAGTTACTGGCATGTCTGGCAACAAATGTCCTCAATTATCTGGTCAATGAAGTGTAATAGGGGTCCTTCTCTGCCTAACTTCTCTTCCACACATCCTTCTAATATAGTTTGTAGCAATCCCTCATGTCGTAAGATGTGACCAACCAGTGCGTCTCTCCTTACAGTTGACATCTTTCACAGGATTCGTTTTTCATATATTCTTCTGGAGACTTCATTATTAATATTATCCACCCATTTCACTTTCAATATATTTCCTGTTGCATTACAATTGCATATTCCCATCAAGTTCAAAGTATCTTATTATATATATGATTTCTCACAAATTAAATATTTTTTTAAATTAAATAAATTGCATTCCTCTTTAGCAGGAATGTCAAAATTATGACCTGACCCATGATTCTGCGCAGCCCGTGGGTCACTTTAAAGAAACAACATACAATGTGATCCAATTTTTAGTTTTATTAAACGTTGAAAAAATAGTCAATTTGAGATTATGATATTTTGTAGATTGAGTATTATTTGGAGAAAATCTAGTAAGTTAAAATTTTGTACCAAATCTGTATTCTTGGTCATTAGATATTGTTTCCAAAAAATTGTTTAATTGACGCGCCAATTATGTGCAATGTTTGAATAACCATTGGTTTTCTCCTATGAAAATGAACAAACGAACGAAATATTACTTTAACCCACAAGCATTGATCATCTATACGAAAGTATCTTAAACACAAGAGTTTAATCTTAGCACACACGCCATTTCTTAAAATGAAATACTTCCTATTGATAAGTAAAAAGGGAGAGGAATTATTAAAGCTGTGTGTGGTTTTAATTTAATTTATTTAACAGTAAGGATTAGTTTTTAAATTTTAAATGAAGATCATATTGTATTATTTGAAATGTATATTTTTCAATGTGGCCCATTCAATTAGATTAGTTTAACATGCCTGCTCTAAACCAGTGTTATTACACTATTTTGTTTGCGTACCCTTCAGATATCTTCAACTTTTTACCCCCGTAAGTTGTTGGTTCACAGTGAAAAAAATTTCTATAATTCACATCTAAAATATATACAATAGATCACACCCAAAATAAGGTATTAAACAATTGGTTTTAAATTATATATATATAATTTTTCAAATCAAATCCTGGGTACGCGAGGACATCTCAAGAGGTGCTTATATATATATAAAAATAAGTACCTCTTGAGATGTCTTCGCGTACCCATGATTTAATAACACTGCTGTAGACTATTTAATAGAGTATGTGTAAACATAGTAATTCCTTCTGGAAAACACAGGGCGTTTTGTATTAAAAATATAGTGACAGCCTTAAAATAGTAATAGTTAAATAAATCAAAACTATTTCTTGTAGTTACTATTATTTTCTTACATTTTTAGTTCGTAGACACAATGCAGGCTATTAGCACCTTCTCTCTGTTAATTAAGTCACTTTTATTAAGGCCCTGCCAGCTGATACTTACACAACTATTCCCAAACTCACGAAGTTAAGCTCTCCATAGTGCTTGAGGACAAAAGATAAGGGTGCTCAAACCCCTTTAACCGGACTTGTGTGTAGCTGGAAAATCGAGTAACTAAGCAAAACTGTGCTCCACGCAGTACATCTGATAGCTTGAATAAGCAAATCCCCGTCACTGTTTTAACATCGGGTTGGTGGTATTTAATTAAGTGCAGCTCTGATCATGGGTTGGTGGTAGGCTCGCAGCGGGCATTTACGAGTACATCCAATAAACTATTAAACTTTATAGAGAACGAGCGTGTGGATTTTGACGTCCACTAGCTTTTGTTTACAACTTAGCAAGGAGATGGGCCACGTTCTTGTTTAGAATAAACAAACATCAATTAGCTAATTTGGTAAATACTGTAAATATAGTCTTATTAAAGTCCGATTAAATTAGAGATGAAAATGTATATTCTATAAATACATTTATAAAATCATACTGTTATTATTACCTATTAGCACCGCGTCTTACTACCCGTTCGGGTTATACGCACTTACGCTAATGTGTAATGGTAGGGTGATTGTGAAATGAAAATAGAGAACCTACAGTTTAACGTGGGATCCGAACCACGGTGCAGGCCTGGTGAAGGAAGGGTTTGGTAATCAGATAAATCTGTGCCGGGACCGAGGATTGAACCCCGGCCGTCAGCACAGATGTCTTGACACCTTACCCCTAGACCGCAAGTTCACCAAATCATATTGTTGAATACAGTGGTCAAAAGTGCCGGCCTATCATTTCTTGGTTTAGCGTTGATGAGGAGGCCGTGGTTTTGAGTCCCAGTAACGTAATCTTAGGTGTGTTTCTTGACCCCTAAATGTTTACCCACACATACGGGTACGTTTCCTCAAAGTCTTACCTACCCATTAGTATAAATTTACGGATAGCCTGGATGGGTAGTTTGATGGAAAACATGAAAAAGTAGTCTTTGTAAATAAATAAAAATTATAGAATAGATACATTTATTTGGTCAACGTTGGCAGAAAATAATTTTTTTAATGTTCTAAATATATCATCGTGCCACGATGCATCTACAAGGCTTCCAGATGTATAAAAGTAATTATTAACTTGTGACTTGTATAACACTTAAATTTAAATTTAAAAAACACACCAATGATTATTTTTTCTAGGGCGTCACTCCCTCAATAAACTGAAAAGTTATTACACCCTCCGCCGATCCTATAGACAAGGCCCCTAAAACTATAGGATAGAGAGGATGTAACAATACAAGGAAAATATCAACAGTAAATAGAAAAAGTTTATAACAAAATATTCTTTTATTGCCAAAAATATTAACAAAAACACGTTAAGGACGGCCTTATTTTAAAACATCCTATAGCTACTATTCTGAAAGAAAACATTGATATATTTGCGTCGGACTTAAGGTCCTTCATACATAACGTTGTGACTGGTTGCTCATAACCAAAAACAAGACTTAAGGTCTTTCGAAGAGTAAATTAACAAGTTTTACCTATGTTCTCATGACATACCGAACTCAACTCCTTCACGTTAATTCTATATATTACAAATATATATAAGTTAAATCAACTAGATCCCAACATGAGGTTATCTAAGTAAACATAAAAATTACTAAGTCTACGCAATTAGCATTTACGTTAACTATTATGTTAGCTAATATATGTAGGCCCCTCTTTCGTGACCTAACTAACTCTTGTAAAACGAACATAACATAAACAAGGATAAAAGTTCATTTCTTAGACTCTACATTTAACGTTATTTCCTAACAGTTACATTTATATAGCGGCAAAATAACTTTCAAACTTTCTTCCCTAACTTTCTACATTTCTACGGTGAATCCTAAAATGATCCTACATATTTACTATTTACAATCTTACGAGTAGTGATAGTTAAAGCGAAGTTAACATTTACTTTACATATTTACAATAAACAATCTATCCTGCTCCCTACACCTGACCGACGAGCAGTGATAGCCAAAGTGAACTTGAACATTACCATTACATTTTTACAATAAACCAT
>CABFOW010001716.1:50107-74455 GCA_902141385.1 Timema californicum
TATATATATATATATATAATAAATGATACATAAATATATTGTATTTTTCATGTGTTCATATATATAGTAGACAATTGTGAGAAAGTATTAACGAGTTTGTTGTAATATTTATTTTTAAAACATTAAGTATTATTATTATTATTTATTATTAACTATTTAGACGGAGGGAAGGACACTGATATCAGCTTAGAGGTGACGCGGTATTGTTCGTTAAATAATTTAGGTCAATCTTAAGTATGGATACTGTAGCTCCTGGCCAGAGAGAGATAAATCCCGGGTTCAATCCCTGGTACTTACAAATTTTCTGTGAAGCAATGCGTCTGTAACGTGGTTAACTAAGCCTCGTGATGACAAATGAAGCGCTATTAGAATGAAACAGTAGCAACTCTGGTCTAGAAAACTGAGGTTAGCGGTTGAAGGTATTGTTGTGTTGACTACATGACACCCTTTATGTTTATAGTATTGTTTGTAGTACTGCTAAATAAATAAGAAGCTAGTTGAAATAGATATTTACAATATATTTTAATTTGGCTAGTACCGCGTTTTACTACAAGTTTAGGTTATACGCTTATATGTTAATTACAATAATATATAATAATACTATTTACCACCGCGTCTTACTACCCATTCGGGTTATACGCTTTAAGTACTAATTACTCTAATGGAAAAGGAATTGGGAAGGTTGAATTAGAGGAAATGGACCCGCATTTGCGCGGAGGGAGAGTGGAAAACCATTTAGGAAAAACCACCCCCAGTTCACCCGACCGAGATTCGAACCTCGAATCTCCCCGTCCTCAGCAGCAGAGCTCAACACGACAAGCGCGTTAGCCAACTACGCCACCTAGGCGGGATAGTTACAATAATGGTTTAAGTGATTAGGAAGGTTATATTTAGAAAAAGTTTACCTGCATTTACATGAATAGAGAGAGTGAGAAAAACCGTTCTCAGTACACCCGATTGAGATTCTAATCAAATCTAATCTCAATCTCCCCGTCATCGGCAGTCTAGTCTACTGCGAGAGTAGACCATGCGTCAATCCAAGTGGTTGATATTTACAATAAATAATCATTTTTATGATTTCATTATTATTATCATCTGAATTGGTGGTAGCAAAGTCAAGATAATAAGGTTCAAAATACATCGGATTATTTGTTTGTTGTGGAGAGATTGAGGTTCGAATCTTAACCGGTTGGACTAGGGGGGATTTTCTATACGTAACTTTATATTACTGGGTTTTATACCATCCCGTTCCCACGAGGATACGAGTGCACTTCCTACAAACTACCCTTATCATCCATAATAAAATAAAATAAACCTTTAGTAAATTCAAACACATTTCAGTGGCTGAATGGTCTAAGGCGTCACTGTTGCGTTAAACTGGCCTGCTGATGCCGGGGATATCGGGGTTCGAATCTCATTTGGGTTAACTGAGATTTGTTTTTCACTCAATGGTTTCCCACTCTCATTCCAAAAGAATGCGGGTAGTCTACCTATGAAATGCTTCCTTGGGTGACCTGGCAGTCTAGGGGTAAGGTGTCAGACTTCTATGCTGGCGGCCGAGGTTCAATCCTTGGTCCCGGCAAAGATTTATTTGATTACCAAACCCTTCCTTCACCTCTGACAAGACATCTTGTGAATGTGAAAACCACCCTACCATTTCACATTAGCGTAAGTGCATATAACCCGAACGGGTAGTAATACGTGGTGCTAATAATAATAATAATAATAATAATAAATGCTTCCTTCCTCAGCCATACCCAATTATAGTAATTATCATTTATAGATTCAACCTGGACTGGTAGTAAGATGCGGTGATAATAAAAACTTTATTGTTAAACGTAATTATAATTAAACAAATTATTAATTGAATAAATTTCAACATTATAATTACAGGAATAAAATTATCAAATTAAATTGTTTACATCTATTTATTTAATAACTAGAAGGGCAGTAAAGAAACCCCAGAGGCCACAAGAAATAGGTAAGGGGGGGATTAAAAATAACAACACAACTTGATTTTAAAAGTATGCAAATTTGTCTGAATTGTTGACAAGGACGTAAGGTTTTTATTGCCCATTTTAAAATAAAACACGACCCCTCAGCCCCGTCCACCCGAATATACGATAAGAATAAAAAGATTTTAACTGGACTATTTTTTTGTTTTGTTTTTTCCCCAAACTCAATTGTTTTCTCTTAGAATCGTGCATGTGCTGAATCTCTTGTGTTGTGGGCTAAACGATATTTTGTCGTGAAAGTGTGAGATGTAGTATATGGGAGGGGAGGAGAAAAAAAACGGAATAGACAAAAGGGATGTGTGAGGGGAGAGAGACTGGTCACGGGTATAAAAAGTTAGCGAACATTGCATGTAAATTTACACATTTAATTTTTTTTTCATAAAACAGTGTAAAAGCTACTTATAAACCTTTGAAAATAAATTGTTTAATACAATTGTTAAAACGTTATCATATAATATAATATAGCCTGGAACAATATTTTCAAGAATACGTTATCTATAAATTATTCTTAAATTATTTATATTTTGTAGAAAAAAAAGTTTTTTTATCATGACATTTTTTCTCAAATATAGGTCTACATTTTTGAACTCAATATTTAAGGTCATTTTTGAGATCTTTAAATTTTTCTAAAATTTGTCGTTAATAAACTAAACTTAACGAGCCCAACTCAGATTCAACCAAAAATATTATTACATTTTATGAAAAACTGTCTCCAAATAGCAGTTTTGAGCAAAATCGTTTGTATTTTTTCATTATTTCATTTTTTCAAAAATCATTAATCACTAAGATAATATTATATACATGTTTTCAAAGAAAAACAAATATAAAAATTTATTTTAAAGTAAAAATTTTAGAAGAATTAAATTTTGAGCAAATTCTTAAGTGATTTCTTAAAACTTGCTAACAATTAAAAAAAAAAGGCATTAGTAAGCTACCCTTGAATAAAACTTCACCCCAAAAACCAGTATAGTTTTTTTTCATGTCGAGTATTCCTTAGATATACATTTCTAACAATATCAGTATGCATTCTCGAAACATTTAGAATAAAATAAATCACATGTCAGTAAACGTCCAAGATAGTGAGTGCCCTATATGAGATTTGAACAAAATCCATCAAAACTTTTCATATCTGCGGCTGGGGACAGACAGACATATATAGGAGTATGCATCCGCTTTTTTGGGTTCAAACACACATAAAACGTCAATATTGATAATAATCTCGAAGTCAAAAATGTTAATGATTACAATACTTTCTCTTGATTAAAGAAAGTTTATGTTGTTGACTGTACCACGTCCCTTTTGACTACTCACTGACATACTTTTCTTAATATAACAGACGCCTCAAATAACCCCGTCAACCAGTAGGACCAGTTGTCCTAGCCTGGAAAGACAATAATCTAAGTTTAAAGTTCATAATATTATGTGCTAAAAACAACAGTTTTTTAAATAAATAATTATATTAGAAATGAATTATAAATTTTTATTGTTATAGTGTGTGGTCTTACGATATAGTTTGATTCGCATCAAGTAGTCGAAGCTAGACAGTGTTTTTTTAAGATAACAAGTTAAATGGAATACGTTTAAAATTTATTTTGATACAGGATATTATATTGGATTTTACTTACTATCGTAAATTATTATACTTATCAATGACTGCTTGATTTTGATAAAAGTAGACTGTAATGATAATCAATGGTTAATTATATAGCCATCAAATTATTTAAATTGAAAAGAAAATATTAAAGAATGAAAGAGAAGAATTTTTTAAGATCACACCTTTAAATCTTAATTAAAAGAACATTTAAATGTAAACTTATCAACGTTAATAATCCAAATTCAAGATTAATTAGTGTGATTTCTTTGTGAGGGTTTGAATCTTGGCTAGGTTTAAGGTGTTATCACTCAATTGTTTCACACTTTCTATCAACGTAGATGCGTAAACAAATTCTCTGAAATCTACCGTACTCATTCTTTCCCCAATAGTGTTATTAAATGTGAATAGCCCCATATGATAGCCAAACGGTGTTGTCTAAAAATATATATTAGAAATTAAAAATATAAACTTTTACATTCTAACAAAAAGGAAGGTGAAACTTGTGTTTGACGATTCTTTACCTACGCTTTAGTAAAGTTACGTGCAAATCTTGATAACGTGTCATAAAAAAACCCTACTACAGCCAGGTTATTATTTATATCAATTTTACATGTGAATTGTCTTTGTGTGATATAAAACCGTGCCACCAATGTCGTGATGTGGTACAAACATGCCATTCATGCAAACCCACCGCTGTAACGGCAGTGAAATAGTTAATCAATAACCGGTGTTACGTAATGTATTGCGAAGCACTGGCTGAGAGGTTTCGACAGTCGTAAACCAAACCACAGGGAGATAAAAATGTGTGTGTTCATCAACCCTTTATGATAACACGTCATAAAAACCTTGAAACCTTACAGTACATATTTTAAGAATGGAAAATTATTTTTTTAACACCACGACTTAATATTTATTCGGGTTAAAAACCTATGTATTAATTAAAATAATGTGATAGGGATTAGTAAGGTTTAATCTAGAAGAAGCTCACCCATATATGCTTGGAGGTAGAGTGGAAAACCATTTAGGGAAGGTGACCTGGTGGTCTAGGGGTAAGGTGTCGGAATTATGTGCTGGGGTCCGGGGTTCAATCCTCGGTCCTGGCACAGGTTTATCAGATTACCAAACCCTTCCTTCACCTCTGACAAGACGTGTATTAATCACAACTTGTGAATGTGTGGAATGCCAGACCTCCACCGATGGTTCGGATCCCACGTTAAACTGTAGGTCCTCCATTTGTAGGTCCTCCATTTCATTTCACAATCACCCTACCATTACACATTGTCGTAAGTGCGTACAACCCGAACGGGTAGTAAGACGCGGCGCTAATTATAATAATAATAATAATAATAATATTTTGGGAAAACCTCCCTCAGTGGTCCCGACCGGGATCAAACCCCGATATTCTTTTCTTCGGCAGTTAAATGTATTGCGAGATTAGCGCCTTAGGCCATGTGGCCACCAAAGTGGGTGAGAGTAAAGTTCATCCAACATCGATGGGCAAACTTTATAAGACGTCTAAATCATTTGCTATGGCTCGAGTTTATTGAAGAGTTAGGTCCATATTCAAATACAATCTTGGTGGGGTTCTTTTTCCTCTTTTTAAATGCGGTTACACTTACTTTGAGACCATATCTCATACACCCTTGCCTTATTAGTGTAAGTATGTTAATATCTTGGGTGGGTACTTGAGACAAAACATACGAAAATAAAATATACAGCTCGGAATTTCCGAGGACATCCATCATTTGTGACAAAAGTAAAAGTTTTCCTTCTTAAAAAAAAAGTTTATCAAACCAAAAATATTGTGGACAGTAGTTCTGTAAAATTAAAAAAAAAATCAAGATATTAGTAAGGTATACATTTTTTCTCCACTCTTACACTAACAGAAAGGGAGCACGGAAGATATAAATTTAGAGGAAGCTCGCCCTCACTCGCATGTGGGAAAATATTTAAAGAGAATTCCTTAGTACATTCAGCAGAGATTTAAACCCTCAAATCTCCCTGACACTAGCATACTGGACAAGACTGAGACTGACTTCTTTATATATATATATCTCCGCGTGACAACCGATAAGGGTGCACATATCTATGTTGACAATCCACTGGAGCTCAGACCTAGGACATTAGATTTTCTTAGTCAGATTAAGATGTGATTTAAAGTTGTTTTTGTAACGCCGCTTGTCAGATTATATTCTAGCCTAGAGCTGAAACCATTTTACTGATCGGGCTAAAACTTTGTAAATATAGTTAACATAAGGCTCCCCCAAGGGATATTTGGAATTAGCTATCAAACCCTAAGGTAGCTTACTGAGGGACAAAAAGAGACACAATCGTTTTTATTCAAATTCGTTACAACAATTTTGATTCAATTTTGTATCTATGTACTGTTTAACAATATAAATACATTGGAAATTTTCGTTTACCCATGAAAATGACTTTAATAAGACTTTATCAAGACGTAAATTTCCGAATTTGATGGAATTTCTTCAACTATTTGAGATATCATTGTTAATATGTTTTTCTATTAAACATATAAATCTGTATTTGGATTTTATTTTTATAAAACCAATAGTTTTTGTGATAAAAAAACATATTTTTTAATGAAAACTTTGAAATGGGAAATTGATTGCTATGCTCTTTGGTAAATATATATGTTACTCTTTTCTCGATATTCTTAAACAGTGTATATTATTTCATTTATGCACTTTGTTGGAGTCATTCTCCAACAATGTATATTATCAAGTTTCCCAAATCTTAAAAGTTTTTAGTAAATGTATCTATTTTAATATAAAATAGAAAGTTTGTGTGGTGCACCGTACCAGTTATTTATTGTAATAATTAATATATCATATATGATATTAACAATAAGCCTGGTTTATTGGTCGAATCGTCTAGGGTGTAACTCTTAAAATTTACAGTACTGCTGTGGACAGGTAAATTGGGACTCGAATCCTTATCAGATGTTGAAAGAGTGGTTTATATAAATATATTTCCACTTACCCTTCACGTAAATGTGTGTACTATTCCTCTGAATATAGCCTTCACTATCCCTATCACAATATCGTAATAAGATTATCTGCGTACAACCCGAAAGGAGGGAAATAACAAATCGAAATTTAAAATATAGCGTAGGCAGGTACAATCAAATTTTTCATAAAAAATACTTTTCTTGGTATGAATAAAAACTATTAGATCTATTTTCACGTATTCATACTTTAGGTAATGCGATTTATGGCTGTCGCATTTGGTAGATATTATCAATGTCAATAAAGTAACACTATTTCAATCATAAAATATTATCAATTTTGACTATAATTTGCATGTGATACATACATACATACATACATACATACGTGTGTGTGTATGTGAATAAAGTAATACATAATTTTACAATATAAGTGTATATTTCTTAATTCCTTAGTAAAAAATCATTGATTGATTTGATTCCGTATGTTTAGTCTAATATTAAATAATACCTCTTTTGTTGAAATCATGTTATGTGTAGTAAAACGATCCATGAATGATTATTAATTAATAATAATATGTGTATACTAATAGGGTAAACTCATATAATACTTTATTAACATGCCTTAGTTCCACTAAGGCCTTAATACCACTTTAGCATTAATAAAGGAAAAGGATTATTGATTTTATTGGGAAAACCCATCTCTCATTCAAAGAGATGAATATTGAGAAAACATTCTTGCAAATAATATAATTTTGCACTCGATTGGGATCTATAATAGGAAATTCGGTTAAAATTATGTAAAAAATATTTAATCCATACCTAACTTAACAAAAATAATTACCTTTTGCTAACCGTGTTGACAAGGAAAGTATCAGAAAGAGGCAAATTTTCGATGTAAAAAACAAAAAAATTGGTCCACATCACTCAAAAAGTTTTGGGTCAAAATCCAATTTAAAAATAAATCCATCAAATAATTAATATGGAAGCACCTAGCTTTTTTTTTTCAAGTGTGAGAGAGGGTAATTCCACACGAGAATTCCGTCGGATCAAGCTCACACGGCCCACTTCAAGAAGTTGGGGTGGGGGTGAGGAGAAGACCTTTTGATTCAAAGGCTGAAGGTTCCTCAACAACTTCCTATCCTCTACACCCACCAACGAACTTACCCCTAACCAACCCCTCCACATATAACGTCTCTCTCTTCCATCTTATCCTGGAGCGATCATTAAATCACAGTTCCTGCTTCACAAAAGGTTTTTTCCTCTCTCTCTCTCTCTCTTAGGTTCCTAAGAAAGTGGTGGAGTCATTTTCTGGTAGAGCAGTCTCCTAGGGCCAAAGGAAAACCACTTAAGAAATCAAAGACGCACTACCATGATCCAAGAGTTCCATCAAATCGAGAGAGAAAGCGAACGATTTTTTTTTCTCGTCTTATTTTATTTTCTGAAGGAAGAATCGTTCCGATTCCATTTCGTAGCTTTATATCCTTCTAGTCGGTCACTAGACACATAAAGCTTTCATCGTTTCAATACTCATGTCAGTAGATTTCAATACGTTTTAAGAAATCACTCCCTTTTTCTTAAGCTATTGTGAACTATTTGACAAGTGTATTTTAATGATGTGTTATTACTTACATGAAACATATTCTTATGAAAGTTGGATATTTATTTAATTGTGTAGTGTATAACGTACACTAACTTATTATATACTCTCGTCGATGGGTAGACAGACTAAACGTTAAGCTCATCCAACCTGACTTGCCTGTGAAAAGGAACCCGGGGTTAAGATCACAGATTGGTTTACTTAATGTGGTTATTGCTAAATTATTTCCCTCTTTCCTACCACAAAAATGCTGATCTATTTACTTTTTATATATACCTTCTTACTCTATGCATTACATGTATACTTAATTGAGGTGAACACCAAAAAACACCAATGCTAGCATATAGTCTGATTACATTAGGAAGGCTCTTTATAAAAAAAATACAAACATAGGTTAGGTTAACATTGATAACACTTTGAAATATACGCAGCTGTTTGTACATTTGTCTTGGCAATTGATTTGATCAAACAGGAGAGGTCTTCTTATATTATTTATTGAAACACTCTTGTTTCATTAGAGTTATTCTTTATGTAGCGAGAATATCCTTCTAAAGTGATAGCCGCCAATAACATGACTTGAGATATAAATACATTAGAGAGAATCTACGTAGTACCTTTGATACGGCCTGTATTAGGAACATTTCAGTGTGTCATGTACGCCAGACCCGTCCTTATATATTATCTAATGGATGAAACTGGGAAAAATTAGTAAAATATATATATATTATTTATTATTACTACTATCACGGAGTTTTACTAACAATTCGGGTTGTACGCACTTACGCTAATGTGTAATGGCAGAATGATTGTGAGATGAAATGGAGGACCTACAGTTTAACGTGGGATCCAAACCACGGTGGAGGCCTGGCATTCCCCACATTCACACCACATTCACAAGTTGTGATTAATACAAGTCTTGTCAGAGGTGAAGGAAGGGTTTGGCAATCAGATAAATCTGTGCCGGGACGGAGACTATTACCCCGGACCCCCAGCAAAGACGTCTTGACACCTTGGCCCTAGACTGTCAGGTTACAAAAATAACTTATCAAACTAACCTCTGAACTGAATCGAGTTAAGGTAATCTATCCTAATGCCTGACCATACCAGACACTTACTATGCAGCATAAAACCTATGTTTGAAATTTGTTAGAGCTATATGTGATCATGCATCGTTAATTCTAACCTATCCTGATGAGCTCGCCCATCCAGAGGCATTAAGGATTGCTTTATTTCACCAACGTTCGGTGACCCGGTGGTCTAGGGGTAAGGTGTCAGACTTCTATGCTGGCGTCCGGGGTTCAATCCTAGATCCCGGCAAAGATTTATCTGATTGCCAAACCTTTCCTTCACCCCTGACAAGACATCTTGTGAATGTGAGGAATTCCAGGTCTCTACCGTGGTTCGGATTCTGCGTTAAACTGTAGGTCCTTCATTTTATCTCACATTCACCCTACCATTGCACATTAGCGTAAGTGTGTATAACCCGAATGGGTAGTAAGACGCGGTGCTAGTAATAATAATAATAATAATAATAATAATAATATTTCACCAAGTAGTTTTTTCAAAATCTCTTTATACATTACTTGTTGCAGTTTCTTAAATTCTCAGAGTGTACAAAATCAATGCCGATGAAAGGGTTGGTAAACTTTAAAAATAAAACGACAGTTGTAGCAATCTCTGATTGGTTGCATTTATTCTCTCGTAGTCATAGTTAGGTTGTATAGTGTAATGATCGATGAAGTTGTGCTTAACTAGATTGTCAGTAAGCTAAGTAATGGGTTATTGATTGTAAACTCCATAATGAATGTAGCTCAGTGCTGACCAAGCCTCCTTTAGAGTGGAGAGTTGCCAAATATTTATTTACGAAGGGTCTGTTTCTCGCTAATTGGTCAAAAGGAAATAACAACTAAGGGGAAGCCGAAATTATTCAAATTTATGTTTGAAATAGTTTTAGAAAAGTTATTTATTCTAAGATCCAACGATATTTATAAGGGTGGTTCATACGTAATGCCATGGTGGCTAACACAGGGAAAACCTGGAGAAGTTAGGGAATGTTTGGATGACAGGTAAATGTCAGGGAGTTTAACTAAAAATAAGAAAAAGTCAAGGAAATAGAAAATATGTCTAAAATGTCCCATTAATTTCGCAACCAAAGACTAAAACAAAAGTTAATAATACCTCAATAAAAACATTTTAATTTTAAAAACAATTGATTAAACCGTTTATGTTTAGTAGATATAACTTTTTTTTAATATGTGATCAATAATAACAAAAGTCATCATCCACCACTAAAATTGGAAAAAAGTAGTCAGGGAAAATTGAAAAATGTTGCCTGGAAAACCTGGAAAAGTCAGGGAATTTTGAAAAATATGTTTTGTAGCCAGCCTTAATGCGTGAGCATGGGTACCGAGCATCGTGTGCGATAAAATACCGTCTTTAACTTAAGTATCTAGCATTGACACATCAGTTAACGTGCGGCTTACTGACATGATGACCTCCATGCTTCTTAAGTCTCTAATTAGCATAGATCAAACATCACATTTATGGTAGCCAAGGGCGTAAAAAGAGGAAATCCAATTATCTGGATCCCCATGGAATTTGTTGAGCACCTCTTAAAGGGGGTACCATATCTATAATACAAAATTCATGCCATGTCTGTTTTTCATTCCAGAGATGGGTTTTTTTCATGTTTCCAAGTGTGCTAGCAGTCTTAAATTCGGCATGGAGTTTTCTGGGAACCAGAGAATTATGAAAAAATCTTGAACCTTAAAAATTAACAAAGAGGCCAAATCTGTGGTCCCAAAAAGTCCCCATGCTTATCATCTGGGCTAAAAAATCAAGTTTATCCAATCATGGTGAAATTAATTTGTTGATGTCTTTTAGCATTTTTTATAGAACCTTGTAATTTTTTTTTTAGAAATTTCAGTCAAATGGTATAAAATAAACTTTGAAATTTGTTATTTCAAGTTTAATTTTCAAGAAATTTTACATCTGGGGGTTTTCAAAGCCGGTAAACAAGATTCTGTTATTGTTTTTTCAAATTCGAATCAACTCACCCTAAATTAATACCCAAATGGAAGAAAGGGGAGAGAAGGGGAAAGAAACATTTAAGGGAGTGAGAAAATTAAATCGTCCAGGAATATAGAAGGAACACGCCAAAAAAATGTATATGTATTGTCTTTATAAGTGGGGAATGGGGAAAATGATGTTGAGGGGGTGTTCAAAATTGCCAAAACTAAGAGAATAAACTATTTTTAAATACGGTGCAAGATTGAATTTTTCCAGGTGTGTGTAAGGGCAACCCCAAACCGTAATGAAGGTCTGAGCATTTAAAATTTTAAAATGAAGGAACTTAAAATGGAAAGAGGTTCCCCTCAAAGTTTCAAAAACTAGAAAAAATGTTTGGTAAGTAAATTAGAGAATGTAAGTATTTTATAAAATATAAAGTGTCAAACTCAAATAAGAAGAAGATACGGAACTTTTAAAATTTAAAATGGGTGTACAGGAAATAGTTAGGGATAGAAATGTATAAAACTAAAATTATCAACTATTTATTTGTGAGATAAAACATTGAAATTGTGTGAGATGGTAGAGAGACACACACCACATATAAGAATAACATATTTTATATGCCAAAGGTATAGATAAATTTTCTAGTGGAGCCCTCATAGAAAAGTTAGCTTTGTATGCCCTTGAAAGTAGAAATTTCTGTGGACAAGTAGAGCTGTTAAGTAAATAACATAAAAAACAAAAGCAGGAATGGCTAGTGACAATGGGCCTGTAAATTTATCAATGGCCACTTAATTATATAATTTTAACATAAATGGTCCATTTAAAGTACTTAAAAGAGCTCATCTCACTCCATGAATAGTAGGTAGCAAGGGTAAATAATACCGCTTGGACCAGACGTTACATCGTGGTAAATTTTATTTAATCAACCTCAAAAAATAACTTAAATTGAAACCATGAAATCAGTTTACCAAGTTAAATCAAAAATCAGAATGGAAACATTATAATTTATTAATTTAAATTACTTTGTGTCCAACCCGCCTCGGTGGCGTAGTTGGCTAACGCGCTAGTCGTGTTGAGCTCGACTGCTGAGGACGGGGAGATCGAGGTTCGAAATCTCGGCCGGGTGAACTGGGGGTGGTTTTTCCTATATGGTTTTCCACTCTCCCTCCACGCAAAAGCAGGTTCACTTTCTCTAATTCAACCTTCCCAATTCCTAGTCCATTAGAGTAATTAGTACTTAAAATCGTATAACCCGAACGGTTAGTAAGACACGGTGCTAAATATTAATACATTGTGTTATTATTATTATTATTATTATTTAGCACCGCGTCTTACTACCCGTTCGGGTTATACGCTTAAGTACTAATTACTCTAATGGAATTAGGAATTGGGAAAGTTGAATTAGAGGAAGTGAACCTGCATTTGCATGGAGGGAGAGTGGAAAACCATTTAGTAAAAACCACTCCTAGTTCACCCGACCGAGATTCGAACCTCGATCACCCCGTCCTCAGCAATACATTGTGTTTAAGTGAATAATCGCACTTAGATGTGATTTCCAGTTCGAGGGTAATCGTATATTTAATTTACCGGTTAGCTATCCGTGCTTTTAAGTCGTTACTATCTCATCTAATAAATCTAAAGGTATGTCTAATTAAATAAAGGTTAAAAATGTAGCTACATGTTTGTACACTATAGTAATTCAACATGGTTTGTACTTGCGATGTTCTCAATAATTGCTCGTTGTTTATCGTGGTTTAAAATATGCATGGGGATACTCTAATGTTTACCTGGAATTCTGTGGTGCGTACATTTACAAATGTTTATTTAACACTGAGTAGGTGTTAACTTTAGCATTGCCAAGCGATGCCTGGATCTATGAATGATTGTTGTTTGTTCAAAAAATTACTAATATTTCGTTCAGGTATTAATTTTCTAAGCATAGCTGCATTTATTTAATTTTCAGTAAAATACTATCCCAATGTAAAAATATTTTTACCCTTTCACTACTCATTTTCTTAAAAAAAAATCCTATTAAATTGCCCGTTTGAGACGAATTTCTGCAATGCATTAGTTAATTACACGCTCTAGAACAGTAGTTCTCAAAGTCTGTTTCATGGAACACCAGTGGGCTGCGAAATGCTTGACTTAAACAAAAAAAAAAAGCTTCATTAAATTTTTTTTATATTAATAAGAGAAAATTGTTTGAAAATAATAAATTTATTTTCCAGATAATTTATGGTTGAGTAATTAATTAGGATAATTTATTTTTTATTTAAGGTTTTTAATGTGAAATTTCTGAACAATCTTATTATAAAGAATCAAATATCCGAAGCTATTATGTATGCATTTAGTGAGGGATCACGCCACACAGATATATTCTGAAAATTGAAAAATTACACCTGGACACGGGAATCGAAATCGGGACCTTTGGCTTAGTACGCCACTGCTCTAACCACAGAGCTATCCAGGATTCGTGTCGTGTCCAGGGTCATTCTTCACTCATATTTTAAGGCAGAGTGTCTATGATGGACCTAAGGAAATCGTCGGCTAGAAATGTGTGTCCAGGTGTCATTTTTCAATTTTCAGAATCTTATTAAAGCAGCACAAGAGAATTTCTATTAACGAGAGTGAGAAGGCTTACCAACCATCCGTTTAAGGTATTTTAATATCCCTTCCAGGATACTTTAACATGCCACAATCGAAATGGGACAGATGGCTCTTTCCGAAGATAGCTGTACTACAGATTTTCACCGCTAGAGGAAAAAAAATCCGTTGACCTCAGTTAGGGTTAAACCCACGATTATGAGGCGAGAAATTTACCCCGATACCACCAAGGCCAACAATTAGAAACTTGAACTGTTCGTTTTTTACACACAATTTACACACAATTTCAATTCGTTGTCAAATAGAGTACAAATGCACACATATTTCCTGTTTAACCGAGAAAGGTCTCTAGAGTGTACATTTCAGATTCCTCGTTGTGTCGCCAACATGTATGTTCAGTCTGCGTGAGGACTCGCAAAAAATAATAGTGTAAAGGGAAAATAAAAATATTGAGAACTTCTTATCTAGAAGTTTACGATGATTTCCTCTGTCATGTTAACCATTGCTTGAGACAGTTGCTAGCTTTATACCCAATAGTTTCTCAGTCTTCATTAGTATCAAGGGCACAAAAACAATTTATACTTTTCTTTAATGCCACGTATTTTTACCCATTCGGGTTACACACCCCTGTACTAACTAAACTAATGTGTTTGGATCAAGGAAGGTTGAATTTAGAAGAAATGTACCGGTGTATGTACGGAGGGAGAGTGAGAAACCAATTAGGAAATATTATGCTCAGTACATCCGATTGGGATCGAGCCCCACTCTCCCCATATTTTCAAGTACACATTCTGTGAGAGTATCGTTTTAGACCATGTGGCCACCGAAGCGGGTACCCTTTTAAACCCCTTAAACCAGACATATTTTAGGTTAAAATTGTATTACGGAGAGTAACGTATACAGAGAATTTTTTACTAGGAACAGAAATAAAAAATTACCAAATCTATTATATTATAAGAAACTTTTATACAAATGTAGATCACATTTTATATTTATGAGGTTGGTCCTCATTAATTTTTAAAGGTGATAAAGAATAAGAAAAAAAGGTTTTATAATTTAAAATTAATATAGCCACGGGGTATATATAAACTTCCAGACTAACCCTATATTCATACAGATGGAATATAGTTGAGAAAGAAATTGAATAGTCGATACATTTAAAAAATATATTTATTTCAGTATACCCAGCCAACCTGCATCGGTGGCCAAGTCGTCTTAGGTGTCACTTTCATGTTAGGCTATACTACCTATGACAAAGATATAATCCAGGTTGGATGTACAGAATGGGGTTTTCCTGAATGGTTTACCACCCTCCCTCCACACAAACGTGGGTACACGTCCTATAAATTCAACCTTCTTAATCCCTAATTCATTAGTATAGTTAGTACATATACGTATAACCTTAATAGGTAGTAAGACGTGGCGCTAAAAAAAAGTATATTGAATCAAAGTTTTAACCCATATCACCAAAACGAAGACATTCCATATAAAACTTACACCTTTGTCATGTCACCGTGCGCTTTTTTTTTAGGGTTTTAATGAAATAAGATATGTATATCATGCAAATTAAATAAACAAATATTTTCAATATTATTACAACCTTAGGATATTTATCTTTTATTCTATAATATTCAATAAATAGTTTAATAAGTTATTTCTTACTTTCTATAATTTGAAAGCTCTCCAATCATCTTATTATTAAAAATGTTTTTATTTCTTCGACTCTCTTCTTCCAATAATAAATATTCCATTACACCTACTGTGGTATTCTTCCCTAGATGTTAATGGTTGTGAAAGATATTTGTTAAACCAAGCAAAACATTAATTAAAGAACCGAAATTAATATTTTCTCCGTCTTAGTTATACCCAATATCGTGGTAGTAATTGAAGTATGGTATGAACCAGATTATATTTCTCATCGGTAAATATTTAAAGTAGAGGAAAACGTAATTATTATTCATTAGTAATTCTTGAAATTATATTGTATTTTCCTTAAAATATGCAATTTGTTTTAGAGTAGCAAATAGTAGAACAAAACAATTTAAAGCCAAAGGACTTATATTTGGGATTTAAAGGGAATACATATCATTGGCTACAATGAAAATTGTATTGAAATATTTTCCTAATTTATTGAAATATTTTCCTAATTTATTGAAATACTTTTTAAAAATTGTAAAAAGTTAAAAAGAAATATATGAATGAATTAATATCGTTTTATGTTTTGACAAATTGTTGTGAATTAGTTTATTTCTCTAGAGGAATTATAAATTGTCATGACTAAATTAAAATAATATATTTAATATCGTGTAAGATTTAGAGGAAATTTACTACATATTTGCTTGGAAGATGAATTGAAGATGAAAGATTTAGGTTAAATTAATCTCAGCACACCAAACAAGGATTATAACCCCAAACTTTCCTTTTTTGAAGAACCGAACAAGACGAGGTCGATGCCTTAAGCCGTTTCTAGGCTAGAACAAAACACCAAACAGAGCATGTTCGTTGTTCTGCTCACTGTGGCCGCAGTGTCCAAACTTGAATATAATATGCTCGCGAACATGCTTGCAACGTGTTCCCACATGTTGTTAAACTAATTAATTTTTTTCTCCCCGTCTAGCTCAGTTGTGATTAAGCTGCTGTTCCGACAATGATAGGATGTTTGTGGAAAAAATTAGCTGAGACGTCCAAAATACTACTAGCTCGTACACGAACATCGTTAGATGTGACGGTTAAAAACCCAACGACTGTTGGATCGGGTCCGAACAGAACGAACAAAAAATGTTGTTACAAATAAATGTTCGGAAAACCGTCCACCTAGTTTGTTTCGTTGTTCTGTTATAGTCAGGCCACTGCTTTAGCTGACACGCCCTCCGATGTAGGTCCCACATACTATTTCGTGTCTACATTATGAAAGCTGATCCCTTAGGCTGGTGGTTCTTACAAGCTAACTTAACCTAAGACATCTAATTTGAGACTTATCTAAATCATCGGCCATTATTTTTTAGTGTTGTAATTAAATATACCCGCTTAGTTTGCCTCATAGTCTAAGGCTCTACCCTCGAAATAATCTAGACTGCCATTCACTGAGATATCGTGTTTCGATCCCAGTTGAGTGTATTGAGGGATTTTTCCTTAAATTGTTTCTCACTATCTCAATGTAAATGCGGGTACACGTCCCCTAAATTCAACATTCTGCCCCCTTAACCCATTAGTCTAATTAGTTATTAAGCGTAAAGCGTGTAACCCGGGTCAGTAATAAGATTTGGTGCTAAAATATGATTAAATTCCATGCAAAATCTATTTTTTTCATGGACTTGAGCTGAGCTGGCATGTAAGTGAATTTTAAAACATTCTTAGTTTTGGTAAGGACGATAAAACTTAATAATTTGATAGAATAATCCCATATTTATATTTAATTTCTTATTAATAATTACATAATAGAATAATGATCAATATAGCATACAACCCAAACGGGTAGTAAGACGTGGTGCTTAATATTAGTAATGATCATTCTAATTCCCCTTCACTCGTATGGACGAAAGTTGATCTTTTATATATTTCTTAAAACAACACATCTCACCATAGAATTCGAGAAAACCTTTTCATCACGACTTTACCCTTTTCCACTTGCCCCTTACCCTCCGACAACAACCCACCGTCTGTTTCTCTGACTCCCGTTTGCCACCAGTCCTTTTGAAAAGTGCGCGAGGCAGCGTAACGCTTATCTCTCCATTAGAGGTAGCAAGCACTTTACACCTTCCTTGCCCCTGTAACAGCTTTGGTCTACGTAGACAGATCTCTTTTCGTGTATTCCCCACTCACTGGTATTCTGCCAGACAAGGTTTACAACTTAGGACTGGATTTCACTATCGAGGGTAGCCTAGATTTTCACAACTTATTTACTTTACAGTAACCCTAACTCTAATAAATAAATTATATATATATATTTATTATTTATGTGGGAGTGTTGGGAGCGATAATTAAGAGCAGTGTGCAAATAAAATATTGCTCCAGTAGAAACATAGTTTAAATTTTCTTCTCATGGTGAAATCAACAGTTTGTTAAGTATCTGTCATGATCATAGCAGATGTGTATGAGAATCTTTTAAAGAAAAAGAAAAAGGTGTCATTAAATTCCAGGACGCCCTTGAAATATGATCGACAACTGGTGATATTATCATGTGATGAGAATTAAACTCTTATGTTTGTACTGAAACAATATTTGATATATTTTGACAGAAAAAAAGTTTTTATATAAAAACGTGTAAAAACAATACGTTCCTTTTACTCCCGTCATAAAAGCAAGGTTTTTTTTTGGTCCGACATCTTAGTTCACTCGGCAGTATGTCTGCATACAGAGCTAAGGATGCCGCGATCGATTCCTGGCGTGACCAAACCGGGGAGACGGGTGTTGTGTCGGTTCTAGGGTTAAGTTAGAGTGTAAGTCAAGGGGTGAACTAACCATTTGGCTCATAAGTTGCACGTTAAATACCTCAATAAGGATGATAAGACACTGTGCACGTAGACTTAACACTTTTTATTTATTTAGTATTCACTAGAAACTCGGTAAATCTGAATTTGATGCGATCAGGCTCAATTTGGATTGTTAGTAATTTTACAATTTTTTCCCCCATTTAGTGTGTAAGAAATTGTACATATGCAATATGTTGTGGGAATTATAAATTTATTTGGAATATGATACAGAAGAAGATGCATTTTTTTTGTTACAAACAAATAAATAAATATCTCTACAACTTGCTTTAAAAATAAAAGCCTACATTTTAACAAAAATATTAACGTCACTCCTCCGTTTTTAGGATATCAATATTAACGGAGATTTTCAATTCATATTAAAGAGTTTTGTTTTTATTTAGTTGAAAGAATGTTCCGGATAATCTATATTTGGATAAGCGTATTTTAAGTGTAGTTATTGGCTTAGGTTAAAACTTTACGTGGCAATGCGACGGTTCTTGTATCTACAAATATTTCCCCATCATTTTAAAATAAAAGAAATCACACCCCAGCGATATAAACCGGAACAGTAAAAGGTTCAACGAATCGTGATACCTTTTCTTTCTATCTACCTCACCTCCTCTCTTTAATCCTGACCGATAATAAAGCTAATGTTTGCATCGAGAGTCCGCCCGGACATTCGGATAACCCGAGTCCCGATTTTTACGCTTGATCGCTCACTTTGGGGCGTTGTTCACGTGTGACCAAAACGGCCGCGACTGGAAAATATTTGTAGTGCATAAATTGGATCACGGAGAATGGCGGGGGTAAATATAAACGCTGGGCTTGGAGCTAAACCCTTGGGTAGGTAGTAAGTTAGGGCCTTGAGTGGAGGGATGAATATTTGGAATGGAGGAACAAGGGAAGGGGGTGGCTAATTTTTTTTTTGGGAATACAATCATACGAGAAACGAGAGATTCATATTATCTGTTCCACATTGGTATATTTTTTCTTTTCTTTTTTTTCTTTTTTCAGTTTATTACGCGTTGCGGAAAGTCAAACGATTGGTATCAGCGAAATCCTGGCTAGGGATGGATACGTATGTAGTGGTATTTATGAGTACCATACAGCACTTTCTTTCTATCTAACTATACTTTTTTATACCTAAAAAAAATTCCGACCAAAAAATATATAAAAAGGTAGTCCAACAAAAGCTCTTTATATGCAAATATAACTTTTACCTCCCAAGAGTATTCCTCTTACCCCCCTTCCTCCATCCCTTTTCCACCTCGTCATAAAGCAAACTCATAGTGCTTTTTAGGATGAACCACTTCGTTAGAACGTGAATTAAGGTTGGAAGAGGAAACTAGTAAAGGATTTATCCTCATCGTGGATATAAAAAAAAGTCCTTCAGTAAAGTGTAAGAAAGTTTTATTTTTTAGAAAGAGTCATATATAATATATATATAAAGTATATATAAGAGAGTAGGAGGGATAAAGTTTTGGCTTTCTTCATATCATAAGCGTGTCTCTTATCTATTATTCCGTTCAATGGGCATACCATATTAGGATTTTCCTTTTTTTTTTCCTCTTTCAAATATAAATATCTCATTAAACTGGAAACGAGTGAGTAAGCAATATAAAAACATCTTGTGGACTTTATAAACACACACATATTCATGTTACTACACACTAACTTGAGTGCGTTTCAAGTGTATTCACAGTTTGATTATGTACGGTAATGGTGAATGAATCGGGGCCTGTCACTTTTTAGTTGGTGTGTTTTTAATGACGCTTATTCTCTGTGCTACACCTACCCCTCCTCTAGCCCCAAGGGATCAATGAGGAATGAGAAAGTCTTAAATTATAAGGATGGTGTCTTGGCGTTGAAAAGAGAATGAACACACTAAACGTTATTTGTCAAATTGATATCAAACAATTTTTAATTGTCATTGATTAGATGAAATTTAATTATTCATTGACCAACACACACGATTATTTGTACATTCTAAAACATCTCAAACTATATACATCCCTATATAATTTGATAAACCCATTTTGGTAACAGAAATTATGAGGAAATGACTGAACATAATTTGACAAACAACCACTCACTTTGATGGTTAGGAGTCCAGGATGTCGAGAAAAATATTAGTTTTCTAAATAAAATATATCTATTTGGATAAGAAATAATAACTCGATCTTAGTTTGTTGGTCCAAACCAGGACCATCTACAATACTCAGACCTTAATACAACTATCGATTGTAGTCAAAATGGCGTCGATATCGGTTGGTTGGTTGTAATTGGAAACACGTGGCTGTACCCTAAAGGTAAACTTTATAGTTTCTGCCTTGTCAGTATCGTTAAGTTAGTGTAGTTTGTGTGTTTAAATCTTCTTTTTCCTTTTAAAAGTGGTATTAACTGTTATAATGGGTCGGTCGTGCTGTGTAGCTGGATGTAAATCCAGTTACAGTACCACAGATACTTCAGTATTTAAATTCCCTAAAGATAGAGTTCTGAGAAAGAGGTTGATGAAATGCATCCATCGTGATAAATGTGTAGTGACAGATAATACATTTGTGTGTATTAAACAATTCTTGGACAAGCTTATCATTAAAGAGGATGTATTTCCTATGGCTAATGGTGGGTAAATCAATAACTGTTCCCCGTAAAAAATCAAAACTTCGGGATGATGCCTACCCCAGTATATTTCCAAGTCAACCTTCATATCTCACTGTTAAGGTCCTTAAGGATAGAAAAGATTCACCCGTTTCTGCAGAAAGTTTGTTAGTTAGAACAGAAAAAGATTTTTAAAAATGGTGTGACAAAGACGTCATTTCTAGTTTTGAAAATTTTAAAAGTGGAGTTCTAAAACGAGAAACTAGGCCATATATTTTGGTAATGAATGAAGCCGATGTTCTTTTTAATAAAGTATACAAGACATCGACTGACTTTACATCTCTTATTGTAAGTTATAAAATTACTCATTATTTGTATGTTAAAGTTTTCTATAAAATATGTGTTTGCCTCCAGAAAGCTTCAAATGTATCTTGGAATCAGAAGGGAAAGTTGATCTGAAGTGAGACGGATGGACTAGATTAGACAATTTGCTAACTCATCTTCAGAGTTATAGTGATTAGATCTTTGATATTAGTGATAGCGCTAAGTTTCTTATAAACTTCTTTAAATACGCATTAAATTTAAATCGTTTTGATTCAGGAAAGATTATTAAAATAAAATCTGTTCTGGAACAATTGTAGCTGTCACTCGTGAAACAAATAAGATATTCCCCATAAATGTTGATCTGGGCTGCAACTATATCTTATTCATTTCCTGGTGCAATATCAATCTATAAGAGATACATATGTTTTGAATTTGCCACATCATGTTTATTTGAAACATTTCTTAGGTAGAATTGGCCCCATTAGCGCAGGTATAGGAACTTCACATAAATCATTTTCGAAAGAAAAAGGTATGTTTCTTTAGAGTCAAGACAAAGTGGTTTCTGTTATGCTAGATGAAATTTATCTTAAATAATAAAATAACATATGAAGGAGGAAAGATATTGGGAATGGCAGAAAACGGTGTAGATGTAGATGCTGCCACGACCATCCAAGTATTATGTCCTCGTCTTTGCATTCACAAAACAAAGATGTAATTGGTCCTTTTCCCGTAAAAAGCCTACAATCTGATACATTATATAACCTCATGATTGAAGTATTGAATATGATGAATGAATTTGGGTTTCATGTTGTTTGTTTAGATTCTGATAATAAATATAAATATGTTTGAACTACTGTGTGGTTGTAGTCTTAGAAACTGTATACTAAATCCAGCTAGTCCTTCAATGCCAATTTTTCTTATGTTTTTCACTGTTCATATTCAAAAGTGCATCCGTAATACCTGGTTGACCAGATGTAATGAGACAATATTATACTAAATGTGGAACAGGTGTTTTTTTTATTTTAGATACTCTGTTGAATACTGATGAAGTTAAAAGCATTGTGTGTGAATATACAACAACAAAGAAAAAAAATCAGATCCTAGAGATTTATTTTAGACATGAAAAAAAAATGTCGTTAAAACTCGCACCAAGTTTATCTAGAAAAGCTCTATACCTTTCGTCAGAATATCTCCCTAGCTGTTAATATTTTTGATTTAAAGAATATAGTGGGTCTTGAAACATTGAAAAACCAAGGTAGTGATGTCAGTGATGGCCAGTTTTTAAAATTATTTGCCAAGTGGAGGACAATTAGTAATTTTAAACACCCAATGAAGGGGAAATACCCCATAAATGTTAATGCTACTTCAATCACTAGCATCAATGATTCAAAACGGGTGTTACTTCACAATTTACGAACTTATTTAGATATTTGGCACTTATCAGACACAAAAGGAAAACTTACTAATGATACGTACATTGATATGACCCACACTATTCGATCAGTAGTTGAGTTATGTAAATATGTATTTAAGACGTATGGCTGGGCCTACATTCCGACTGCCAAATTACAGACTGACAGTTTGGAAATAAGATTTGGTACCTATAGAATACTGAGTGGCTGTAGCTAAAATGCCTCTGCAGAACAAGTTCTTGAATATGAAAAGAAACTGAATGTATTGAGTGTACAAAAAATAAAATCAGCTAAACTTGTAGAAATGCAATTGAATGATTTTACTACGATAGTTCAAAAAGGTATCAAGGAAACTACAGCAGATAATCTGGAGTATCTAGAACCTGCAATATATGACATGTTTCAAGTTCCAGTCCATCCTGAAATACAGAAAATTCTGGTATTTATTGCAAGTTACACCATCAAGAAAGTGATTGAATAATTGAATAAATATTGAAATGGTAATGCATGTAGGGTTAATGTTGCAGTCCAATGAAGAAATGAAGTTGGTTTGTGATAAAGAAACCATCCTGAAATACAGAAAATTCTGGTATTTATTGCAAGTTACACCAGCAAGAAAGTGATTGAAAAATTGAATAAATATTGAAATGGTAATGCATGTAGGGTTAATGTTGCAGTCTAATGAATAAATGAAGTTGGTTTGTGATAAAGAATTTTTTTTTCTTATTTCACTGAACCTAATTGTGGTGGCCGGAAATGTCCTTCTCCCTTTGTGATACTCCTGTGTTTAAATGTTTACGCGTTATTTCAAACTTTGCTCAGCAGTGAATATGAACCTGAATTTCTGAAACAAAACCATCAGTGAGATTCAATCGTAACATTGGGGATTAAGATTTGTGCAATCAATGCTAGTGATCTTGAAAAACTGTGCAATTGTGATGAGTCTTTGAAAGTATTAGTAAAAAATTGCGTGAAAGTAATAAGTAATATTTTCATTAACAATTACACCAAAATGTTAAATGAAAAGAACACTTCAAAAGAATTGTCTAAAAAGCTTAACGGTAAAAGGAAGGACTCCTGTGATCATGGAGTTGGTGAGAAAGTAAAGAAGCATAAGGACTTGAAATTCAGCAAGTAGGCATCAAACCCTTGCGATCTATCAGGTAGGACCTAGGGTACATTATCATTTTTTTATTTTTTTGCCAATAGCTCATATCTGCTTTAGTTAATAATTTTTGTTAAATCTGCTGACGATGCCATATTTAGTATTGATAATGCTGTATTGAGTCGGTGCACTTTATTAAATTACATTCCTTCTAGCGATCTGATATTATGACTGAATTTTCATTATTATCTTATGTAATTGTGATTGGTTGGATAGAATAACTTGATTAGTGCAAAAATATATCATATAAATGTCCACTAATTTAAATTTAAATTCATCAAGAGTATGCATTTAAAGAACGTAAACAAGTTTGTTATAGCATATATAATATTACTATTAACTATATCTAATATATAAAATTCTCGTGTCACAATGTTCGTTCCCGTACTCCTCCGAAACGGCTTGACCGATTCTCATGAAATTTTGTGAGCATATTGAGTAGGTCTGAGAATCGGCCAACATCTATTTTTCATACCCCTTAGTGATAAGGGTTGTCCACCCTTAACATTTTTCTATAATTTTTAGACATTTTTTTAATATCTTTATATAATTCTTATACCAGTGTGTAACGGGCAGCGTGGGGGGGG
>CABFOW010001716.1:78280-90857 GCA_902141385.1 Timema californicum
CCCCCCCCCCCACACTCTTTTCTCCTTCCTTCACCAACTATCACCCCTTCCCCATCCTCCCCTTAACCCCCATCTCCAACACCTGCGGTGTTGCTCTTCAACAAACAAACCAAGTCAACAGCGGCACTGGGGGTAGCACAAACACTGCCACGTCATATAATGTTTGGGTAACAAGCACTTCATTGTGGCGTAATCTCATTATATCCACCTTCTCTCTCACGCTCTCTCTCTCTCTCTCAATTCTTCTTGCTCACTCCATGTGTGTGTGTGTGTTTATGTGTGTTTCTCTCTCTCTAATGTCAGTCGAAACTAGAACTGAATATAATTAATTTTGTTTTTAACACTTGAGTCTTACAAACCGGTCGGGTTATACGCTTATGTATTAATTACGATAATGGTTTTATGGATTAGGATGATCACATTTAAAGAAAGTTTACCCGCATTTGCGTGCAGGGAGAGTGGGAAACCATTTTAAAAAAATTCGATACACTCTACTGATATTTGAAACGCGATTTACCCGTCATCGGCTGTCTAGTCTACTGCTAGAGTGGCGTGTTAGACCATGTAGCTACCAAAGCGGGTGAATATTTTTAATTCTTAAATAAATGTATATATGACAAATTGATTTATCCAACTTCTTTTCTAAAATATACCTGTTGCAGGCTTATTCATCGTTTCTGAAAGTTATCACGTTAAACCTTGGATTATAATACAATGTGAGACGCATTAAATGATAATTTATTCAAAGAATAGTTAATTTATTAATTTAGCTTGTGATCTTAATTGTTCACACACACATATGTAGCTGACGATTTCCATATGTTTGTCTCAGACTCTGCCTTAAGATATGAGTAAATAATTACCTTGGGCACAACATGATTCTTGGATAATCCAATAGTTAGAGCTTTGACGCACTAAATAAAAAGTTTCAAGTTCGATTCCCGTGTCCAGGTGTAATTTTTCAATTTAATAGATTTATTAGCTTATTTTAGAAAGGTAGGGTTTAATCGCCGACTTATAACAATATAAGTATTTCTTTATACAAGCACACTCCAGACGACTGAGGAAAGTTCATTCTCCTGATGTTTTATTTTAGAACAGTATATATAACTCAATAATAGCCGCTAGAACTAAAGGGTACCCGCCTCGGTAGGTCTAATGCGCTAATCTCATGTTAGACTGAACTGCTGAGGACGGGGAGATTGTGATTCAATCCCAGTCAGGCGTACTGAAGGTGGTTTCCCTAAGTGGTTTTACACTCTAACTCCATGAAAATTTGGGTAAATTTACTCTCAATCAAACCTTTATTGCCATTAACCCATTGGTGTAATTATTACGTAGACGTATAACCTGAACCGGTAGTAAGACACAGTGAAAAATAGAAATTAACGGGTGTTGATTTATCTTTAAATAGCTGAAATATAACTAAACGACTCAAAGACAGTAAAATTAAAAATCAAAATACCTTAGCCTACTAGACAAATATTCAATCAATCTTCAAAATTAATTATCTCGAAATTTACACATTACACATGTGACGTAGTCCTTAAAATTTACTCAAATAAATGGTGCGTTGAAATGCAAACACTTTCTCTTGTAGTTTTGTCTAAATTATACTTATAGTTTATAAGTAAGGCCCGGATTTTGATTACCTATAACTAATCAAAGAATGACCTATAAAATTACCTGAAAATCCTAAAAAAATGACTTAAAACTTTCAAAAAATTATTTTAAAATATGAACAGAGAGTCGTTATAAAAGCACACGAGTAAATCAAACATGTGCTCTACAAATGTAAACTAAACATTATCCATGTAATTAAGTTTTTTACCAAATTTTTTCATTCAGATAAATATAACATTGATTTACAAATATCTACTTCATAAATATTAGCTACCCCATACTAAAGC
This sequence comes from Timema californicum, assembly GCA_902141385.1. Lineage (NCBI taxonomy): Eukaryota > Metazoa > Arthropoda > Insecta > Phasmatodea > Timematidae > Timema > Timema californicum. Next base: position 80,191 of record CABFOW010001716.1, read on the forward strand.
AACCCTCTCCAGCCTAGTTGCCATCTCACTAGGAATGTCTATTTTATAACCATAGAAGCAAAGAAGATACAAAGTTCATGGCTTATATAATCTTCTAATTACAACAAATATTTGATGAAAGAATTACCAATATTCATTTGTAAAGTATCGATTGCTTAAAAAAAAACACAATACGAAAGCCTTAAAATGGCTCAAAAATGCCTGAAAATAACTCATAAATACCTATCTATTAATGCCTAAAAATGACTTATAAAGGACGAAAACCAAGAAAAAATTACCTAAAATTCCAAAATGACAAAAAACCGACCTATAAAATATATCCATCTCCACAACCAGTGCATAATAAACAGAGTTTATTTACTTTTGAGTATTGTATGTGATGTATCAATAAATATAACATGACATAAAAATCTGGGCCTCAGTCATAATATATGTGTAACGAAATAATATAAATTGGTATACGACTGTAATTAGAGAAAACCCCCATCACATTTCACCATAGCGTATAGAAGAAATAAAATACACAGTTCCAGAAATATTTTATGGAAAAAAAATATACACCAATGCTTATACTTAGATATTAAAATGGCGATTTTTAAACATTATTCATCATCATTTTATAGTTTTAGAGCTTATATATATATATCAGAACAATTTAAACATCATTTTATCATGCGACAAACAAAACGTAGACAATATTTTCATGAACTTAACCACTTTACCTTTTAATTTGAGAGTTAATCTCAATATTATTAATTTAAATGTGAATTCACGATAACAACTTTCAAATAAAAAATAAATGTTCTATCAGTTTAGGCATCTCTATTTGGATGTGACGACCAGCATCCAAAGAGAAAATAGTGATATGTTCGGACCAACAAATAAAAACTGGGTTATTATTTTAAGCCAAAGAGAGATATTTTATTTGTAGATTTACAGCCATGCAGTAAATAACGGTTACCATGGTAACTAGACGAAGAATGAAAAACAAAATTTTCTATGAAAACGTGAGTTTGTGGAAAAATACTATTTTTCTCAACATCCTGGATTCCTAACCGTTAAAACGAGTGGTCGTTTGTCAAAATCTCTTCAGTCATTTTCTCGTAATTTTTATTACTGCAAACGTGCTTATCAAATTAAATTTAAGAAAATTTGAAGGCCTGATGCTTTAGACTACTAGTCCAATATGGTAGATGGCTAAAATACAATGAACATAAAAATTTGAAAATTGGCTTAGTTTGAGAAAATTAAGTATGTGTAGCTCAGGGTAGATATTTAGCTTATACACATGCCAATAGTCAGGCTTGCACTGCTAATAAGGTATCCAATAATTGTTCACTTTCAATATGTTAAATTTAATATATAATTCTCTGTGTAAATTTTACACCAAAAGGAGTTTTCATTATTGGCAACGTTGGGTGCTTTTAGTTCCTTTCCGCAGTAAAATAATATTGTCTACAATATTTACTAGAATTATATTATTAATAATGTTTGAATTAAATCATAAAATGTTTATTTAAAAGGTATATCAAAGAACAATAGATTTCAGAAAAATGAAAATGTATTTTGTTTTTAAATTACAAGTGATTACATTTGAATTTACCGAAGAAACTATTTGCGATTTGATTCCAATCATTTAAAACAAATTGAACATTATATTTTAGCTACTTGTGCTTCTGAAAATGAATATTGTGTTTATATACGATCATGAATTAATTTCCCAAATTTCAAATTTACTCAACAGTGATTGTAATTCAATATTTACTTCTCTATTAGCTCCAAACCTGAGGGAAATATTTTTAATAATAACTAAATTGTAATGATTTTGTTATAAATAATTTACTTCAGGCAACTTGCATTTACCATATAAATTATGAGTTTTTGTTTGGCAATGTTGCATGGTATCTAATTATTAACAATCCCTGAGGAAAGGCAAAAAGCACTTAATAATTAAAATGCCTCTTAATTATTTCAAATATATATTTGTCTCAACAGTACTTGATTAATGCTCATAACTAGATGTTACTATAACTGTGAAAAGATTGTGGTAGCCATTATGAACCACTGGTATTCATATTGGTTTGGAAAAAAAACTGGGATATTACAGATTTGACACATTTGTAAGAGATGATATAAACAGATGCTTTATTTAGTTTACTAATATTTTTTGAATTGAATCTTACGATTATTTTTACTCCTTATATTATTATTACTCCTTATACTATTATATACCAATAATAAGAAACTTAAAAATGTGTCTAAACACGTCAAAACAAGTGGCAAAGGGTAACTTCTTGGAAAATGTTACTAAACACCTCCAAGCTCTAAATAAGCCACTCCTACAAATTAAAAAAAAAATGTAGCCTATATCTCATTTTTTATTTGAAAAACTGTATTATTTTTCTTTTTATAAATCTGAAAACAGAGCTCACCCAAAATAAATCTATATATATATATATATATTGGTAACTATTATTATTATTATTATTAGCACCACGTCTTACTACCCGTTCGGGTTATACGCACTTACGCTAATGTGTAATGTTAGGGTGATTGTGAAATGAAATGGAGGACCTACAGTTTAACGTGGAATCCGAACCACGGTGGAGACCTGGCATTCCTCACATTCACAAGTTGTCTTGTCAGAGGTGAAGGAAGGGTTTGGTAATCAGTATTGGTAACTGTTTTTAAACCTAAGAATAAATGAATTTCAGATAAATTAAAATTAAAATAGATAAGAATTAATATACGGTAAAAGTGGATTAATTTTAAAATATCTTGGAAACATCTTTTAAAAAATGACATTAATTTGTGGAGGAGATGGTTTTATTGTGTTCGGTGGTTCTGTAACACATTAATTGCACCTGTGAAATGTATCAAAACATCTTAGTGTTAACACTCCCTTTTATTTTCGCGCATCTCAAGAAGAATTATAAGATGTCACGCAGGCGAATTCCACAGCTCCTAGCAGGTTTATAACCAATCTTCATTTTGGATACGCATGCTCTAATGCTTTCCATTATGAGATCTTGCAAAGTGAATTCAGAGTATTTACGTTTCAATTGTATATATTAACTGTCTCAATTTAAAAAAAAAATCCTCTTTATGTGTAAACTATCACTAACACAATTGTTTCCAAGAAAGGCCTTTTAGGGAAAAAAAAAATTATTTTGTAGCCACAATGTATAACACTTTAAAATTGTATTAGTGCTATTTTCTAGGTATTTATAATATCTATCAATGTTGTAGCTGCAGCTAGCATAGCCTGACGTATGAATACGTTAGAGTAGGTATAATAAATTTTCTAACTGACAGATGAGATTCCTTCTACAAAAATAGGATCATAGCACTGTGCACTAGCCCATTGGTTCCCAACCTTTGAACCACCTCAGTGGCGTAGTTGGCTAACGCGCTAGTCATGTTAAGCTCGACTGCTTAGGACGGGGAGATCGAGGTTCGAATCTCGGTCGGGTGAACTGGGGTGGTTTTTCCTAAATGGTTTTCCACTCCCCCTCCACACAAATGAGGGTTCACTTCCTCTAATTCAACCTTCCCATTTTCCTAATCCGTTAGTACTTAAAGCGTATAACTCGAACGGGTAGTAATACGTGGTGCTAAATATTATTATTATTCCTGACCTTTGTTACCCTAGCATCATCTTATGGGGAGTGGATGTTGGATACATCCCTCCTTCCTTCAACCCCCTCCCCCCACACCCCAGAACGTTTAGTATAATAAGCATGCTGAGATCAGTGAAATTAACCTGAAATTCACGTTACAGTGTACAGTCGTATCCAATTATTCCAAACTAAATAATAATATGAAAAAATATAAGTGAATTTAATAGGTTTTGATTAATAATTAAATTAAATAATTGATAGTACCCACGTAAAATATAATTAAAAATTAAGTCACACACTTTCATTTTAAAAAAGCTTATAATTGGTTAAAAGAACAAATAAATTTGGTATCATCTGTCAAAAGTCTCAAATTTGTTCACACTTATGATCAATGACTTCCTTGAGTTTGAAGAGATTCTACTAAAAACTAGCAATGTCCGTTTCAATTTGGGTTAGTTTTCGTCTCAAGCCCCTTCTATTACACATTCGTAATTTATTGCCAGTACTCGCCAGTAGTTTACGAAAAACGCTGAAGCCCCTTTCTCCTAAATATGGTAAAATAGATACGTTAAAATAAATTTAAGACCTTTTTTGGTAAATATTTGTTTGCATGGAATTATGACACACAAAACTTTGACTGTAGTATCCATAAGAACCTAGACACTGCCTCCCCTACCACCCCCTTACAATTTACCGCACTGCTGAAAACAAAACCGGATTGGACACACCCCTAGGAGGAACTGTCTTATGCAAGACATCATAGAAGGAGAGGGTGAGGAAAAGAGGAGCTTAGGAAGAAAGAGGATTCAAATATTGGATGACATGAAGGAAAGAAGAAAATTCTGGGAGCTGAAGGAGGAGATAGAGAACAGAGCACGTTGGAGGTCTTAGGTTCACTGACAAAAGTAAAGGACCTGCCGTAAGACAGAACACCTAATAATAATAATAATAATAATAATAATAATAATAATAATAGAAAAATCACTTTGTGGGGAGGCAGGGTTGGTGGTCCTACCGCCCAGTTTGTGAAACACTGTACTAGCCCACCTAACCACTTGACAAAACAACAAACCTTGTATACTCTAGCTCTCATCATCCATAATGTTATTTTTAACCTCCGTTTACTAATCCTTCGGGCTACACACATTTTAACTACAATAATGGGTTGAGTATACTGTAGAAATTAGAGGGAGAATATCCATATTTGTTTGGAGGAAGCGTGGGAAATCGTTTAGTAAATACCACTCTCGGTAGGGATTTCGAACCTCACCTTCACCGATATATCAAACTTGACAGGCTTGTAGTTTTGTATGCAGTACCTCTGATGCGTTAAGAGAGAATTAAAATAAATCTTTACGCACATAGGGAATTATATTCACGGTTTTGACAAGTATGGTGATATTTAGTATATATTATAGCTACTAGAACGTGTGTAAATGCCATATTCTTAGATGAAAAAATTAGTTTATGCCCCTTGGAAATAACATGTATTTGAATATCAAATAGAAAATCATTCTAAAATAAAAAGGGTATTTGAATCTCACCAAATTAGAGTAATCTATTTACTGTAGTACCATCATAAAACTATATTTAAAAATATAACTTTCTAATTACATTTTTAAAAAGCTTTAACATTGGAAAACAATTAAAGTAGTCACTGAGAAAATAGTATTGGATATCAGCAGCTATCTGTAACACATCTTTATTTTATTGTATAGTCTATTGTAAAATATAATTTTTTATTTTATTTTTTATTTTTACATCTTGCAACCAAAAGGTGTTTTCTCAATTTGTGACGTTTCACGATATTGGTAGTTTAGATTAAACTTCCTTTTATCATTATGTGCTTTAATATTCGTTACACATTTTTAAACATGAAGACTCCAATAACAAACTCTAGTACTGATTCACATTGAGCATATAATCTTTGTTTACATGCATTAAGTATTATTTAATTGTGAAAAATTCCTAATCACCTTTAATTACGTTTGATTTTTTTATACTTCTAAACAATTCTTATAAATTGTCACAAGTTTATTTTAAAAAACGAATTTAAAAATATGCGTACAATTCAAAATAAACTTTAGAACTAATTCTCACTCAACATGTAAATAAAAGTTTTAAATTAAGCTAAATAAAATATAGTTTGAAAATCTAACATTAAAAAAATAAATAATTAATTTGTCCAATTGCATCGATTTGTTAGAATCTATTTGTGAGAATAAAATAATTATTCCTAAATCCATGGTTAAGTGGCTTAGTAATAAATTATAGCTTGCTTCGATAGCTGCATGGTCAATCGTTTTGGACTAGATTGGGGTTCAAATCTCATTAAGGTATGCTGAGAGTAGTTTTCTCAAAATTGTTTTTTCCACTTTAACTCTACATAAATGTGGATACATTTCTACTAAATTTAACCTTACTCGTCCATAACCCATCAGCGTAATTAATTCTTACACGTATAACTAGAACCCCGTAAAAATTGTGAGATGCGATGAAGTTAAAAGGGCCATACAAAGATGGAACCAAGTATTTTTTCCTTTGACAGTTTTTAGATATGATTTATAATGTTTTTGAAAAGATAAATAAAACGTAGTCTTCTTGTTACATGAAATCCTCCTAAAAACGACATAACACAGATTTTACAAAAAAAATTACTTTAAATAGACACGAAATTAAGAAGAAATTAAGCAGAAATTTTGACTATGCCGTAATTTGATTAGAATTTGGTTGTAGTGTAAGCTAACTTTAGTCTAAAAAACTGTGAAATATTCAGACAAACTTGACAAAGAATTTTAAAGCAAATATATAAAGCCTCAATAATAAATTTTAATTTTGTATACGTTGCCTTAACATGTAGATTAAACTTAAACGCCTCAGATAACATGTAATTTTGAACGAACACGTAATAACACCATCAAATGAGATTTAAAAAACGAAATTTAACTAAAAATAAAACATTTTTTACGGGGCTATACGTATAAAATAAGCAGTTAGAAAAACGTGGCATTGAACAAAAATGTGTTGTGATATTTTGAAAGTTACACAGCGTGTTTATGATATTTATGTACAGCAAATACCACGCTGCTTTAGCAGACTATACAAAGACAATAATAAATTCGTATGACCTTCAGGTTTAGAAATACTTAGATCGAATATAACTGGTATCTGTTACCTGGAGATATGTTTTTCTCACTCATATGTAGCTGACAATTTACACACACGTCCATCACAGGCTTAGATATTAAATTATGAGTATAGTGTGTCCCTGAGCACAAGAAGAAGCTCGGATAGCTTATTGGAGTGCTAAATCAAAGTTTCCGGGTCCGTATCCCGTGTCTAGGTGTCATTCAACTATTTAAATTAATTGAAATGTGTATCGTTTCGTAAGGACATTCATTGCCTTATTAATAATTCATGGCAACCTGTGTGTTGATATTAATTCTTTAAAATTTGAATCTGTTATCACAAACTCATTTGGGTTTGATCTCGGACGATGAAAAAGCTGTCACCGAATATATAGTTTTATTATTTGATATTTTATTAACCTTAAGAATTATGTTTTTAAAATTTATGAAAAATTACATTAAATTTAATTATACTCTTATTAACTCATAAATTTAGCTATCAACTCATTAAAAATATTATATTTAATATGGGATGTAAGATAACTCGACATAAGATCAAATTTAGTTGCAAGTTTTATTAAAAATAACTTTTTTTATTGATTAAAACAGATAAAAGGTAACCCTATTAAATATACTTAGCTTCATTTTCTTATTTAATAGTATTAACAGTTATTTAAAATTTGTCAAAGGCATAGTAGCATTTTATGATAAGCGATTCAAAGAAAACTAAATAAATTCCGAAACAAAAATGCTGTGGTATCGATAACAAATATTCCAGAACCATTGAAATAGCTGTGTGTGAGAAACTAACACAATCTTATTCCCTGAAGTAGGATTATTGTAAAAAAAAAACTTGTCTTAGAAAATAAAACTACAAAAGTACCGACTTCTTTAACTCACGCTGTATTCCATTCCAGCTCAATTTTACCTTAAGATTTTACAAGTTGAGCTGCCATTTATTGACATAATGAGTTATTTCAATAAGCGAACGATGTTTTATGAATTGGTTCAACGTTGGCTTTGTTCAAAAGAATGGGATATATCCCATTGTGCTTAGCATGAGAATAGTTCAACTCCAACGATACTTAAACCCCTCCTCCCCATCTTTTAAACCAATGGTACAAGCAACCTACTTTAAAAAATTATATCTATCGAAAATTAAGTTTACAAAAGGAAATTAACAAGCTTATTAACCCAAAACCAATATTTAATTTCGAGACTTGAGAGATATTTCCAAGGAAAAGAAATGCATTCGCTTCAGATACGTAAATTATGATCTAATATGAAACGTTGGTCCGTTTTAATTAGAATACTATCTAAACAGCAACCACTTTTAAAAAAATCGAATTTTCTAAGAAGGGAAACTTTTAAATTTCACTGGAAAGTATTAATTGTGTGAGAAAAGTACCCATTGTTTAGTTGTTTGATTAATAATTTATATTCTGAAGTTCCAATAGGCTACACCAAAACTTTTTAGCACTGACGTAAAACAATACATCCAAACTTTGTTTTAAAATCAAAAAAGGAATAGTGAAAAGTCAAAACTCGTTCGACAAAAAGAGGTAAATTCAGTTGAGAGGTATACTACTTCAGTACTGTGTTAAGACAAAAAAATTTTTTTAAATATTGTTTGCAGGTCATGATTGAATTTTTCAGGCAGGAAATAATTTGAAAATTTTAGACAGGCCACAAGATTTACTATGCAGATTTTAATGTTTGAATATTATATGCACGCCATTATGTTTGGATATTTTATGCTGTTCATAATTAATGAATATTGTACGAATGCCATATAATTTGAATAACGAATGCTTTCTAAAGTTTGATTATTGTATGCGGTCATGATGTTTGAATATTGTATTTAGGCCGCAAGGTTTGATATGCAGGGCATTATTTTTGAATATTCTATGAAGACCATAATGTTTGAATTTTGTATTCTGAACACAAGGTTTGACTCATAGGCCATGATGTTTGAATATTGTATGGATGACATAGTGTTTGAATATCGTATGCACTACATAATGTTTGAATATTGTATGCGAGGTACCATATATAAATACATCTTTTTGCTTTAATACAAAATACAGGTTTATTCTTGGAATGGGAGGACAGGCTGTAATCTTCTGATAAAAGTACACCGTCTAAAACATTGGGTATCTTCTAGGGGCATCGATCACGTAGCGTCGTGGCACTGTCTTCTCTTTCATTGATACATTTTACGCCTCCAATTGTTTATATATTTTTAACTCTTTAAGTGTTTGGTTTAATTTTTTTATAAAATAAACTAATTTTAGCCTTTCTGTTTGTTCTATTTAGTATTTGAGTGCACACTTTTTAAGCTATAAATATTAATTTTTGCAATTTATTTAATTTTTTAAATACACAGTAAAAAAGTGTTAAATAAATTTATATTTTGTATTACATTGAATAGATTGTATTACATTGAATAGATTTAAAGTACTTCATTTCTTAAAGAAATAAAAAATATTAGGAAATTAAAAAAAAGTTAAAGCTATGATACGTTGTGTAATATTATTATACTTATATCTTATGTCAAATATAAAGTATTAATCATATTCTAAATTCACACTTTATCGAAATTAAAACAACTACTTTGAAAATAATAAATGGCTCTTATAACTTCCTAACAAACCAATTGACGACCAGAACAGTACAAACTGGTTTAATTAATAAAGTCGGATGATCTATGATTGGTAGAAGAATGAGATTTTAGAACCAAATTGTTCTAATATTTGTAACAAAATTCAAATTTTCAAAAATAAATTATTTTTAGATTATCTTAAGTTATTTTTTATTAGTATAAATACAAACTTATTATTATTTATCATGAAATAATATTCACAGATTCCCACTTTAAATTCAATCTTTAATATCAATTTCTAAGATATTCAAATGTTCTATAGTTTGTTTTAAGTAATCTACCATTTAATTAATTTTAGATAAATAAAGATACATTAATATTTATTTGTAAAAAAATCTCCTGAAACCAATTTTGAACCAAAGCAGTGAAACAATTTTTTAATAATGGAATTTAAAAACAATTGTCATAAGTGAACTGCCCATAAATTAGTGTTTACCTCAAAAAAATGTTTCCACTCTTTGTCATGTCAAATAATAACAAAATATCAATTTGATACCATATTGTTGGTTTCATTTGTAAAATATTCCAAGTTTTTGAAAAATCAGTCTTCAGTAAACTACCCACAAATAATATTTATCCCCAAAACAGGTAAACAGCATTATTTATATCAAACACTACCAAGAAACCTATTTGAATCTATATCGTTAAAGCCATTTATAAAATATTTCAGTCATTAATAAACTATCCTTCAATTAATCTTGACAAAAAAACTAATTATTTAATAGTATTTTCCATGTCAAACACAGTAGATTTGGATTTTTTTTAAATCGTTATTCGTTTTCGAGAAATTTAAAATTTAGAAGAGAGCATTAGAATAAAATTATATTTTAAAGACCTGAATTAAAAAGTATATAAATTTGAGTACATTTCAAAAATGATTGGTTTTATGGAAAAACATATTTCAAATAAATTATTAGTGTGTTTAATAGTACCACAATTTTACAGTGATAAGTTAATTCGTATCTCAAATAGTTTCAGATAAATGATGACAATTGGGAAATCATAATCATTTAAAGTACCCACTGTCGTTTTCATAAGAAAATTAGAATTGTAATCGTGTTTAGAGTGATAAACAGTTTCTATGTAAGAAATGTAATCAAAATCGTTTGAGCAAGTTAAAGAATATAGATTTTTTTTTCTCTGTTTTCCCTTCAGTAAACTACTCTTAAATTTCGGGTTAGAAATCTAATTCCGAAAATACTTAAGAGGGGGAACTTATGAAAACCCCACGTACCAAGTTTTAGCCCAATCAGTAAA
>CABFOW010001716.1:90893-109936 GCA_902141385.1 Timema californicum
AAAACCTCTTTTTTTTTTTTTTTGCTTCAGGAAACGTCGACAAATCTCGAGTTAGATTATCTAGACGATCACAAAATTTTTCTTTCGGAGGTGCCAAGAAGATCACATAATTAATATGATTGCATGAAATTACCTAATATATGTTGTATTTTTTTTTCTCAGATATGTCCCTTTATTTAAAAATGTAATTTATTGTCGCAATTAACGTTTATATTAGTGGTAGGCATACATTTGTAGGGTTTGTTCCAATTTCTGTCTTTGATATAATCGCGACCTCTTACTAAACTAAATACATTCATATCCTAATTTTTAAATTATTATATTTGCTGAATATTTCTACACATCCAGGATATTCGAATTATACTACACTTGTGGGGTAGGTAGAGATTTGGGGGAATGTACGTTTAGTTGCGTGGAGGGAAAAGGGTGGAAAATGTTTAGAATAAAGTCACCCCCATTACCCTTGATTGGAGAGCCCTGACTTCATCCCCAATAAATAAAACGGGCGTGACATTAAGTTCACGTTTTATATTTAATTATTATGATTTCTTTATATAATGAATATATGTATGCGAATAAAATTTCCCGGAAGAAAATCAACCAGTCCAGTATGTAATTTGGAAGTAAGGTAGCAGCTTCACTTGACAAAACCTGAGACTGCTTCAGTAAACCTAGTCAGAGAAATCAAAATAATCTTATTAAGTAAATTAACAGTTTTTATCTTATTTTTAATAATTTACATTTTTATTTGAATTATGCACCTTCATATAATAACTAAAATGGATTAAAAGAATACATTTAAGGCCATAAACTTAATAAGCATTGCGACCCCACCTGAAATATACCATGACCACCAGGTTGTAAGCCACTGTTTTTTGGATGAATATGTTTAACTCAAATTTATAAAATCTCCTTATATATTTATGAGCCTATTAGTCCCTTTCCTAGGTAAAATATGTCATCTTAAAAGGTCTTCCTCCTTCCTCCTATCTGTGCTTCTCTAGAAAATACAACCTCATTCGGCAAGGTGTCGTGAATGTGATTCGAGGGGGGCAGACTCTCCCCAAGAAGTATTTTTGCAGCAGCTTGCCATTGTAGTCTCTTATTAACACCCTTCTGAACGCTTCTCCTTCTCTTAGATTGTTTTGTGTGGCGTCGTCGTCACGGTGGGAGGTGGGAGGGGACGTCGTAGGATGAAATGACCGAGACTTGAGGATGTAAGCCGATTAACTGGCACCGCGTGAGGGGAAGAGGGCGTAGAGGACCCCAGGATCAACTTTTGGCCACAAGCATGGCGAGGAACTAAAAACGAACGCCTCCTACACCTCTCTAGCGTATATTTGCTAAGAGCAGAACGATGTTTTTTGGTCAAGTCACTAGTATTGCCCCCCCTCCTTCCCTCACTCAAGCCTATTACTCCATACCTTAGAAAAACAACAATACCAACATTTTACAACTATTTTGGCCTTTCTGGAAACATGTTACTCTGTCTTGTCACTCAACGTGAGCTATGTTTTCCTCTCTCTTTCTCTTTGTGTCTCTCTTGTCTGTGTTTGTTTTTTCTATGGTTTTCTTTTTTAGTTTTTCTCTTGCGTCACTGTTTTCAACCATTCCGATTTGGTAATTTTTGTTTTGTTTCCAGTTTTTATTTTATCTACTTTTACCTCTATGGCTCTGTTTCACTTTCCCTATAGCTTGACCTATTTCTGCCATAACTTTTTCTATAAAATAATATAAACTTATAATTTGTTTTAAATTCTGTATTCGTTCCTTCTAATAATATTTAATTTAATTTACCAAGTATTCGACTTAATTTTGCAATCCCTCTCTCACTCTTATACTCTTCAGTTAAAACTGCATTTATAACATTTTAATTATTTTGTATATTTTCATCTTTATATTTTGTATTAACAATTTAGTATAATAATAATTTAATACCTTAAAACAAATTATCTGAGGAACTTTGCTCAAATACTTGTCATACACTACCTGACAATATTAATAAAGTATTTATATTCAAGTTATTTAATTAAAAATTAACATTAGAAATGCTTCAAACATTGTTAGGTTTATAGGAGTGATCTGTTTCAAAGCAAAAGATATTAAAAAACTTGTTAAAATTAACTCAAAGTTAGAGGTTTTGTATTTATCTACTTAAATATGTACACATTTTAATCATGTACATATGCTTAGGCCTAAAATGGGTATATTTATGCTTAAAACTAATATATATTTAATATAAGAACATATACTTTTACTAAAAAAGGTGTATATAATAAAAACAAATTAATATTTATTTATAATAAAGCATTACCTCTGGGATATTCAGTAGCCCCATGGCTTCTTTGGTGCTGACTGACAGCTCACATCTTACTTCTGACAGTCATATTTAGGTATATGCCTACATTTTGACTGTCAAAAGTGACATATGCTAAACACGTGTTTTTGTAGATCATCGAGTTCGGCGTAGGGATACGTAATTTGGTCTGGTAACTTTTTAAAGCTGTCAAATGTCAGCTGTGAGCTGTTAGTTAGCACCAAAGAAGACATGGGGCTACTGTAGAAGTGCTAAATATTTATGATAGGTATTTTAAAGAAATATATTTTGACATTTTTGTCAAATAAATATGAACTAAGGTAAACAAATTCAAACAATCGTAAATAAATTAAAGCAACTCAATATTTGTGTAAGAAATATTTAAATAGAAATTTAAAAAAAATTCAAATAATTAATTTTACTGAGTAAGAATCTGCTAAAGCGAACAAATTATTAGCTGAGAAATATTTGGGAAACTCACACGAGCACCAGAATACAACAGTAGAAAAGAGAAACAACAACGCTAGAAAGAGGTAGAATTTTAAAAAACTACACAAAGACATAACACTTTATTGGATCCCAGTTATCGAAACGTAATTATTTTGTATTGTGTATTTTTATACCTTAATTGATTTCATTTTCTCTTTCTGCTGTTAAGTTCGTAGTTAAATGTTTATGATAATCAAAAAAATTTCTGTTAACTTCTTTTTATTTGTGGTTTTTTTTGTAGTTACAGTAGTTTCTTATACTCTCCAACTTTTTTTTTNTTTTTGTATTTCTATGGGTTATATAACTTAATAAAATGCTTTGCGCCCTTTTCGTGGTTTTTGTTTGTAGACAATATTTGATCTATTATATTTTTTTCTTTAATTTTGATTTGACGCTAGAAATAACCCAAACCATATGATCTCAACTTTCTTTTCTCTCTGATTTTTTACTCTACTCTTAATTGTTATTACTCTATGTGCGTAATAGAATTTTTTAATCAACGATAGTAACGAGATTAGGTTCAATTAATGAAACAGAAGTTTTGAAAGAGTACACGAATAGCATAAAATATATAATTTTAGCAAATAAACTTTTATGGATGCTCAAAAAATGGGGATGTTTGGTCAAATTGGTTGTAAATGTTATGCTTTTTAAAATAATTAATAACTATTATAGTTTTCTTTCTATTGGAATAAAATTGCAGGTACCACTTTTGTTCAGCCTGAAACACTACAGGTATGGTATTTGTAAAGCTTGGTTGAAATGCGTCTTGCATATAACTGCATTTTAAGGCGAGGAGTTGAAAATAATATATTTATATTAATGTATTGAGAAGGTGTTTTACTCATCACCTTCGTGACCTTTCAGTTTAAGGAGCTAGACTCGAATAGTTCAAAGTACCTTTTCACAAGTTGCTAGTGAATTGAATCCCGGGTGAGTGCAATAAATGTTGTGTGTTGGATTGTATTTTTTCATGGTGGCTGTTTCTCTCAACCCACAAATGTGGGTGCATGTTCTCTAAGTTACCCTACTCGTTTGTATTACCTTTTATTAGTTGTTAATTATATGTTCGTTAACTTGAATGTGAAACAATTTTAAATTTTTTTTTCAAAGGAACATGTACTTAAGGCAATGCCACTTAATACATCTAATATTTGGAAATAAATTATTGATAGTAACATCTACTAAATATTCTATTAATATCAATTCCATAATCTTCATTTTGTGTTTTTAGTTTGCAAGCAAAGTTTATGTAAAAGAATACAAAAACATATATAAAAGGTTGATACCTTAAAGCTTCCGCTTCTTTTATTTTTCATGATATCGCCACTGTGCTGACTTTACTCTTCTTTCTTGTCAGCATATTTTATGCATACAAACATGTATACTCAGTCTGTCACTTCTCAGCATCGTGGTGTTTTTGACACACAAAAAAAATCACCTTCGTGTCTTTCCTTTTAGGATGAACACAGGTTTAAATCCTTTTTATTGAAATAAAGATAAGATTGTTTGTGATAGTAATAGTTTAATATTAATGATGACAAAAGTATTCACATGTATGAAAGCTTAAAAATCTTAAAAATAGATTTTTTAGTATATATTAATCAATTTAAGAAATTATTTCTGTTAAAGCCTACTTGTATAATTTCTTTGTGTGTGTGTGTGTGTGTGTATGTATTTTTTTTAATTCTAAAAATATTTTCACAAAAATTATTCCAAAAAATATTTCCACCTAAAAAATTGAAAAGACAAATAAATATCCTGAATAATTTGTTTTATTTTTCAGAATAGAAAAAAAAATACAAATTGTAATTAATGTTGAGTTGGAGTTAAGGCTATGTTCCGAAATAATAGCAAGGTTAGAGGATTAAATGATTTGATTTGTTCATGCATATGTTTATCAAGATTAACAATTCATAGTTTTAAATTATAAGTAAATATATATTTATTTAATTTTTGCGTTGTTAAAAATTTAACAATATTTGCGAAACAATTTCATATGAATTTTTTCCACACCACTTTCTTACTCTTTTTAACCATTCGGTTTCGATGTACTAATTACGCTAATGCTTTAGAAATGAGGTAGATGTAATTAAGAGAAAATAAGCCCACATTTTCTTGGAATGAAAATGAAAAATACAAAAAACCACATTAAACCATCTAAACGTTTAGTCCACACATCTAAAGATCTGGACTTCTTTGAGTAAGTTTTCAAGTCATCTCTAGAGCCACGAAAAATTTAAAGGTTGAGGAAATAGCATATGAGGAGAAACATAATGATAACGGTGGCAGAGGAAAGTTTTAAGACAAAAGGTGTAAAGGAAGGTAACTAAGATACGAAGAAAAAGAATTAGTAAATACAACATTTATAATGTGAGGCATGAGTTTGAAAAATAGTGAAAGAGACAAAAAAAGGGTGAGAATTAGAAGACAAGAGCTGAAGAAAAGGATGATAAGAAATAGAATAACAAATAATTACTGAGGGAGAGAGGTGTTGAGGAAGGGTTGGGAGAGATAAGGATAGAAGAAAAAATAATTAATTTAAAGATAAGGCAAAGATATAGAAAACAGACAAAGTGAAGTCAAGTTAAATAAAATGAGGAAATAATTAGGGTAAAGGAGAAATATAGAGGATACACATAAGATTAACTTTTTAAGAGTTAAAGAGGAATAATAAGGGAAGGAATATAGGATTAACTAAAGTATAAAGAAAGGTGTGGGCCTAACAATATTTTCTTATAGATTTATTCGATACCTTTATGCACGCACATACCCCAACGAAAAAATATGCCTTATATCTAAAAATATGTCTTTATATAAAAAAATGAATGTATATATTTTTTTTTAAATTGACATTGTTTCAGAAACAAATGGTTTTCCTGTATAGTAGGAGAGGGGCATTAAAATCTTTGAAGACTTCGAATCCTTTGAAATATTTGAGATTCTAAAAATAATAAAAAATAAACCAAATGTGTAAGCGATATGTGTCATAGATACTTATTACTGGTTAGGTCCATCAAAATCATAGAATAAAACTAAAGTAACAGATCCCAAATCATATTAGTAGAATAGTGTATTTGGGCCACCTTCTCCAAAAAAAACACTCCATGGTGTGAGACCGCAAGTGAGCTATACCAACCGAGAGACCGCTGCCATTAGCGATTATAAAACATATGCGGAGATAGTGTCATATGGTGAGCACAGGGAGCCCTCCCATAAATTCGTCTCAGTTTTCTAGACCAGATTTGCTACATCTACATTAAATTATCGCCACATTTTGTCCTCATGAGGCTGAGTTTGACTTCATCGTAGATCTACTGCTTCACAGAAATATTCTGCAAACACCAGGGATCGAGCCTAGTACCCCTATCTTTGTACATGCATGCATACATACATACATACATACATACATACATACATACATACATACATACATACATACATACATACATACATGCATACATACATACATACATACATACATACATACATACATACATACATACACACATACACACATACACACATACATACTATACATACACACATACATACTATACATACTATACATACATGAATACATGCGCAGTTTAGAAAGCTCCTTTAGCCAGTCAGAAAAAAAGTCAATTTGTTCTTATTATTATATTTTATAAAACGAAGTTTTACTGTCTGGACTATATGCAAACGTTCTAGTTGCGCTAGTACATTTGGGATGAGGAAGGTGTAGTTAAGAGAAAGTGTAGTAACATTTGCATGGATAGAGAGTGTAAATCACCTTAGTGAAAACCACATCATCGGTACACCCAACCGGGATTAAAACACCAACTTTCCTATCATCATCAGCTCAGTTTAAAGAGAGAGTGACCTCCGGTGTTAAGTTCAGAGGATATCGATCCAGCGGTAACGTAGCGATCCCATTTGACAGCCTCTCATATTTCGACCACCTCGTCCGACGTCACATTCCCATAGGGGTCGTTCCCAGTACCTCATGGTTTTATGGACGATGAGGCCGGACACCAAATAAATTCTGATATTAAAATTTAAGACCCAAGAGAATTTTGTCAGTGTCTGTTCGTAAAGGGTTACAAACGGTATTTTGACTCAATTTGACCGGTGGGTTAATCCAATCATAGCTTTACGTTCCTAAAGGGTATTTTTTTAGGTAGTGGAGATATAACTGTATTATTTCAGTTGCGGTTTCGTATTTGAGGGAAATATTTTATATTTCCTGCCATTGTTATTAATATTTTTTGAGTTTAGAACAAGTGTATCGTTTTCGTTTCGATAGAATTTATATCGATGTTTATAGCTTTTTCTAGTTATTTTTTATCACTGCCTGATCAGGTTGTACGCATTTAGTCCGACACCTTATATCAGTCACTAGCGTGTTGGTATACTGAGCTAAGGGAGTTGGGTTCTATTTCTGGAACGGCAAACATCAGTGTTATTGGTGGAATGTGGAATTACCCTTTCATAGTGATGAGTTAATGGCCGGGGTCTGGGTGTTGTGTCTGTTCTGGATTAAAGTAAATTTATAAGTCGAATGTTGACATAATCAATCATTTCAGAAAGTGTAGGTTTAATGATTCAAACAAAATTAAATATATACATATATCATAATTACTCTAATCTGATAGGGATAAGAATGGATACACATATTTAAAGGCAATATATCCGCAAGTGTGTGGAAGGGGAGTGGGGATAAATTTAAAACAAAAACCCTTATTAGACTCTACTGGAGTTCTAACCCCTAATCGATATTTTAACTAACGACACTTAAAATATAAGACTAGATTTATAGTTAGTCCTCGACCTAGATAGCTCTTATACTTCAATTTTTATATCAAGGTTTCTTTTTAGAATAAACTTTTACTTCTATACAAATTGATATCTTTTTACTATTTTAATGATAATGATATCTATAAAAAGTGACAGCTGCAGATCATATGACCTGACAAAGCGAATATATTAAATTTTCTAGCTGATAGATAGGGCCATTCTAACGAAATTTGGGTTGTATATACGAGATTTCACAATAGCTTTAAAGTCCAAGATAAAATTCTACTCATATGGAAAGTTATTTGTATTGTTTATAATTTGAACACAAAAGTAGAATATATTTTTTGTGAACCCAGCTTTACTACTCGTTCGGGCTATCAACTTATCTCAACTCGTGGATTAGGATGGGTAAGGTGTAGCTTAGAGTAAATGTTCCCGTACTAGTGGTGAGAGAAATTGGTAGACAGTTTGTAAAAAATACTCATCAGGATACCTAACTGTGAATCGAGCACTGACCTCCTAGTAACTAATATTTACAGAAGGTTACTTTAGACCTCTTCAACCCCAAATATACTCTATTTCTGTGTGTGTATATATATATATGAATAGCCCGGAAAGATAAAAATATTATGCGGTGCACAAAAAATGATAATACCTGTAAAATTCCTCTTTAAGTTAAAAAAAAAAGTTACTCACCTAAATTATGTAAGCCATATATTTCAAATTGGAAAAATATAATTGTGGGTCTTTTTAATAGTTCTATTTGTTATGATTTTTTTTCACTCTGTTGTGTGCAATCAAATTTAGATTAAAACTTTCAGTTTTCTGGACATATTGTCTGAATTAATGAGTCGTTACGCAAATGAATAAAGCGTAAAAAAAATTAACCTTAATACGTTAATAAAAACTGTTGTCAAATTTTTGGTAGAGATTAAACGTTCAGAATATTGTAGCATATTAAGGATATGGCTTTAATTATTGATAAACCTGTATTAATATTGAACATGTTTATTTAACAGACCGATCAGTAATAGATAGACTATTTGTTGTTAAGTTTACATGTATTAAGTATGATGACTAAATGTATTTTTATTCATTACTATCTGCACCGGTGGGCAAGTGGAAAAAAGTTATATCCATCTATTCTGGTTTGCCGATGAAGGCTAAGTAAGGGCTCAAATCTCAACCGTATTGCGGATATCAATTTTTCCTAAAATAGTTTTCCACTTACCCTATTAGTAAATGCGGGTAAATTATCTCTAATATCTTCCTTCCTCCTCAATTAGTGTAGTTAAATACTTAAAGTCAAACGGGTGGCAAGGCAAAAAGCGAAAATAATGGTGTTTTTAGCACCACGTCTTACTAACCGTTCAGTTTGTACACTTATGTACAAATTACACTATGTTTTAGTGGCTAGGAAGGTTATATTTAGAGGAAATGTACCCGCACTTGCATGGAGGTAGAGTGTAAAGTTTTTATGGAAAAAAAACTCCATACATCCAACCGAGATTCGAACTTCAATCTCCCCGTCATCTGTAGCCTAGTCTAATGCGAGAGTAGCGGATTTATATTTAATTGTATTATACTTATAGTAATTTATATATAAATAAAATTTAGTCATTGTATTATTAACGTGTAATTTAAAATAAAATGTATCGATAGACCTATTAAAATTTGCCACGTCTATGGTATAGTGAGTGCCTATAGTTCCTGGTCGCGTATATACAGGTCCCTTGTTCGATCCCCAGCACTTTCATTTATTCTGTGAAGCAATGGATCCAAAGCGGAGTAAGCTCAGCCTCGTAAGGATAAATGGGGTGCAACTAGAAGGAAAAAGTGGCGTCTTTGGTCTATAAAATTGAGATTAATGGTCAGAGGGTTCGCACTGCTGACCAAATTACACCCTCCATATACAGAATCTGTCATTATCTTTGACAACAGACGTTGACCCCTCAGTAGGTATAGCTCGATAACGGGTTGACTCCATGAAATCTTTCCATATATTTTACAATCCATACAAAAAGCAGCAATTGACTTAGATTAATATTTTAAAAAAATCTGCTTGGTTCATGAATCGAAACTCGGATTAAATGTAATACATATTTGTCTTGACCATGTGTGATTCACAGAGCATTATTTTATCCATATCACTAGATATAAGTCGGAAAGGGATAGTATAATTCCCCCTCCCTCCCTTTTTGGTTCAGGAGTCTTGAATAGGGAAGGGCAAGAATTACTTTTATGAGAGAGTATCTTTCAGACTTCGACATTTCCCATCCAGTAGTGTTTCAAGCCTGTGGCCCGAGTCAATTTTTTTATGCAAGCCATATATTTTACGTTACCGGCTGGCTAGGTCTGTCGTAGCTTTATATGCCTTATAATCTAACTTAAGACTAGGACAGACACTACATCCAATCCCCGGCCGTAAATTTATCAATGTGAAAGGGTTAACCCATATTTGATTCAATTATACATTTTTGGCCATGCCAGGAATTGAACACGGGACCCTTATCTCGGTAGGCAGTCAAGCTACTGACAGAGCTAAGTTGTCGGGCACTTTAATATTTATGTATATTTATCTATTATAAATGTATATATTATATAATAAATATTTATTTGTGTTAAACTTTAATACGGTGTCTATTGGCATGTTTTTTTTGTATAAAATATTGAGCTAAGAAGTTTAGTTTAGAGAAAGTAGACATGAGTTAGCCTGGATAGGGATGAATAAATTTTATTTATAAATCAAAAGGGGGGAACCTATCCGCTTTTTCAGCCGATTGAGATTCGAACTTCGACTTTCCCATTACAAACAATCCAGTCTGACACGAGCTTAAATTGTTGTTACAGGTGGAAATTGTAAATGTTGTTTTAGAAAGAAATAATTTAAAAACCCACAGAATCAATTTTTTTTTTCCTAATTACTTATGCTGCGTTCTTGGAGATGCACAGTGAATTTGATCATCAGGCATATCATAACATACACAAAGTACACTCCCTTTATATTGTAGCTCTGATATGGTCTATCCTACTACACACAACACGTTACTTAAAAATTAATTATCTAATTAAGAGCATGTTTAGAATGTCAACATACCGGGGCTATAGTTGTTCACATATCATAGCTAGACCTCGACGCAAAGATACTAAGGATTATGACAACACACTGTGACGTAATTAGAGGAAGAATAATGTGATGGTTGGCTCCATATTATTTCACATAGATTGTAACCCTGGCAAAATTGTGTTTACTCAGTACTAAAAAAATTAAAAATTAGTAAATAGCATTATTTGTAAAACGATTGTAACTATAATATTATAAATTTAGTTTTAATTTGGAGTACATATTTTGTCTAGCATTTTGTTTTTAATTAATCAAAGCATAGATTATAATATACATTTAATAAGATTTTTTTTAATCATGGAATTATAAAATATTTCATTATAGCTATGTTAATTCTAGATATTTTTTTTAATTTCTCAATTTTAAAGATACTTTGAAAGTTAAGCTTTATAATATTTCCATAAGAGAGAAATTGAGTTGATACACAATAATTTACACTTAATAAACGATTTTGGTTATTCAAATTAGATATATTAGGTATGTTAAATATTTGGTGACCTGGCGGTCTAGGGGTTAGGTGTCAGACTTCTGTACTGGCGGCCGGGATTCAATCCTCGGTCGCGGCAAAGATTTATCTGATTACCAAACCCTTCCTTCACCTCTGACAAGACAGCTTGTGAATGTGGGGAATGTAATAATAATAATAACAAAACTTTAAGAATTAGTTTGATTCAATCCAATAGTTTATTGGCTAGTAAACAACAAAATTACTTTGAATAAAAGCGTTTTACCTAGCGTATACATATTTAATAGTATCTTATTATTTATTTGACTTTTTTTTTTTGCTGGTCGTCATCCTGTATAAAGTATGGTATACCGGACATTGATCCACAACCTAAACTTTTATTTTAATTTTTTCTCTGGTATAGGCGTTAAGATTCTGACTACAGAAACAAAAAGATAAACTAAATGTCAACAGTTCTAATAGGACGTTAGCTAGAAATATTAAATATTGGGAAGAAAAAACTAAGCCGGTAAAAGCACGAAACTGTGTGAAAATGTAAAAAGAAATTTTAGTAGATCAAAAAATATTTGAGATAGGATTTTGAAACACCTATATTTAATAAAGTAAGGGTTGTATTGTTTAGTTTAATTTCTTCGGTAGTCGAATGGTTTATAGCTCACAATTTATTCATTTTTATGATGATGGAAATATCAGAGTTTGAATTTCATTCGTGTGTACTGAAAGTTGTTTATTTTAAATGGCTTTACACTCTGCAAAACCTTTACCATCTAACACACTAACATAAATAGTCAATATGCGTACAAACCGAACGGGAAGTGAGATGTGGTGACAAAGAAACAATTCTTGATTCTGTTTTAATTGATGTATCTAGTTTATAAGTTGGAAAAGAAATACTTAAATATGTGGTGCTGTAGAAGACTTGAAAAGATCAATTGGACAGGCAGGGTGACAAATGAAGTCCTAAGAAGAGTGTGTGGGCAGATAACCATTTTTGATGTGATTTTTCGGCTCAAGGCAAACTGGATCGGACACATCCTTAGGAGGAACTGTCTTCTGCACGACGTCATAGAAGAAACGGTAGAGGGAAAGAGGGGATTAGGAAGAAGGGGGATTCAAATACTAGATGACTTGAAGGAAAGAAGAAAGTTCTGGGAGCTGAAGGAGACAGAGGACATTGGTGGTCTAAGTTCACTGACAAAAGGAATGGACCTGTCTTAGGACAGAACACCTAATAATTATACTTATATACGTATCTATATGTAAGGTTTATTATTGAATATACTATTATTTCATTTACGAAAGATGTATCCATAATAAGCGATGGTATAGCAGTCTAAGACGGTAGACTTGCATAGCACTTGATTACCGTCAATGAAAAAGTCGAGGTTCGAATTCCAGAGAGGTTAAAATATAAATATATAAAAATATCAAATTATTTCACTGTAATTTTTTCCGTCCAGACGTCCGCAGACAGTTACGGAATTAGCTTGCTAGGCAAATTTTCACGTGTGATAAACTTTGGAAATTTTCTTTTTCGATCAAAAAAAAAGTTCTACTGCTGATTTTTCGTGTATATATTATTTTTTAATTAATAGAAAATCTAAAATTTCTATCTATTAAAAAAATTGTCATCCATTGAATTTATTTTGAAATAAAAGAAATTAAAAGAAAATTGCCTTTTATGGACTATCGTTGATCTTTATTATATGTTTGTATGTAAACACTCTGATGAAGATCTCAAATTGTAATACATAGATTACAATAATTTCATATTTGCTTCGTTTATTCAGAATAGAACCCTATAGAAATTTATACCTATTGGATAAACCAAAGTATTATTTATATTTGAAAATGTAGTTGTAGAAAAAAATGCCTTATTAAAAAAACTAAACAGAATAGCTCAGAGGTAGAGCATAGACACGCCAAATTTAAAGTCTCGGGTACGATTCCCGCAATCAGGTCTTAATTTTTCACGTAATTGAAAAAAAAAAATCTGTGCATTTTTGACTATACGTAATTTTTTTTCTGCTGCAACTTTTCTGGGAGAAGCCACAGGTTCATTCATTGCGGAACGGTTGATGTTTGGTGGACCATCAATATTTTTGTTGACAGGCGGACACGCAGACAGGTGGAGGTGGTTTGGTGGGGGGGTTGAAGTGTGAGAGTGGGTGAGGGGAGGGGGAGAAGAGTAACATATGGGTATATATACCACGGTGATGGATGAGGTTTACCGACTGACAGGTAATTGGGAGTGTATTGCTGCTGCTGTTCGCGGCATGACATCTAGTAACGTCAAAACAAATCATCTGCCCAAGAAATGAGTTTTTTGAAAATGGTGGAAGGGGGAGCGGGTGTAAAAGGGGGAGGGGAAGTAAAGGTAGTTCTTATAATGTATTCTTTCAAAAGAAACATCTAGTAAAAATGAGAAATTTTATGTTTAAAAAATTGATTACTTTTTTTTTCCATTCAAAGTTTTCCGCCATTATTGGTACAGTTCATTTTTCATAGGAACGATCTTATCTGACGCTTAGAAACGTTACTCGATCTACTTTTACACGAGGTCTTATGCCAAATCATGGGATCTTAATCTGTGGTTTCCGGTGGATATTTCCATCACTCAAGAAATAGCACTTATTAAATTAATAGCATGTTATTGTTAGCAGCAGAAAAATTACTTTTGTATTTAATAAAATTAAATTTCTATGAAAATTATAATCTATTTCAGAAAAATTTTGGAGTAAAATTTTGAGAAGAGTTTTTAGAGCTGTTTC
Source organism: Timema californicum (assembly GCA_902141385.1). Lineage (NCBI taxonomy): Eukaryota > Metazoa > Arthropoda > Insecta > Phasmatodea > Timematidae > Timema > Timema californicum. Next base: position 104,840 of record CABFOW010001716.1, read on the forward strand.
ACTCTGACATGAAATACAGGGCTTCAGCCCCTAATGTTTGCAAAAGGGATGCTGATTCTTACGTTTATTGTTTATTCCGTCTCCAACTAAATTTCGATACTGTGAGTTTTACTTTAATTGCACAGCCCTTACTCCAAATTAAAATATGTGTTCATATGTGAGTTAATAAATCAGTTTGATTCATATTTAAAAAAATACTATTACAAATTCGAAAATATTTTCAGAAATAATATTAAGATTAGTTTCAAATTAATTAAAATTGTATTGATACACTTTAAGTTGAAGGTAAAGTTAATAACAATTTTGCGTGGCTACCTTTTATTGAACTATTCTATCCCCTACTTCACCCAAAATTTATTGGAGGGGTATTTTTTTTTTATCACAATTCGAAAATAGATTATTAAAAAATGTTAACTAATTGGAGAAATAATTTATTGAGGTATACACCAGTGAGCATATGAACTAAGCTGAAAATTTATTCATCTCGTTATCAGGTGACACAGTAGTTCAGGGATCTAATCCTGGCTAGGTTTAATGAAGTAGAAATACATACTTCCTTAAAAAAAAACTTTAAAAGTCTAAAATGAGATATTTTATAAGATAAATTCGGATGAGTGGTAAAGTGCGTTTTACTATTCATTCAAAATTTTTGTATTCATTTACTTTGTATGGGTAGGGATGAATATAGGCTCCATATTATTTAACTGAAGCTAATTAATATGTATACTATAAAACTGAAGTTAATTATTATATACACTACATATTTGAAGATTGTCAATAAGATCCAAGTTGTTGACCTGGTGGTCTAGGGGTAAGTTGTCGAACTTCAGTACTGGGGTCCGGGGTTCAATCCTCGGTCCCAGCACAGATTTATCTGATTGCCAAACCCTTCCTTCACCTCTGACAAGACGTGTATTAATCACAACTTGTGAATGTGTGGAGTGCCAGTCCTCCACCGTGGTTCGGATCCCACGTTAAACTGTAGGTCCTCCATTTTATCTCACAATCACCCTACCACTACACATTAGCGTAAGTGCGTATAACCCGAATGGGTAATAAGACGCGGTGCTGATAATAATAATAATAATAATATCCAAGCTACCGAAAATAGGAAAGAGTTGGAAGGTAAAATCCACATTGATTTTAAACATAGATGTCTCCGTAGGTATCACATACCTACATTCCTATTTCTTTTCTTCATTTTTTTTTGTCTGTGAAACTAAGATGAAATAGAGAATATCCTTTCATACACATGACGGCGTATAGTAATCCGGGTGGCGAGGTTAACGTAAGACTGCGCATTTCACCCGGAAGTAGACGTAAAGGTTCTCCGGAGTCATTCCAGGAGATTTATCCCAAGAAAGACTCGCGAAAGATAGAATGAGGAGAAGAAAGAAGTGGGGGGGGGGGACATGAAGAAAGACACTGAGGAAAACTTTCCTCCATTCGAAAAAGGACAAGAATAGAACTCGTGGTATTAGGTGAGGAAAGAGGGGTGGGTGGATGGTAAAGGGGTGGGGGGGGGGTCCTGTCGAATCCTGTCGACGTTAGCTCAAACTGATGCATTTCATTCATCTCTTTTGATACTTCCCCCCAATCCTTTGGATCTGCTTTTTTTTCCATCATTCATGTTAGAGTATGTACTGGCTTAACATAATTCATTTATTTCGTTTCGAAACAATGGGGGCTTAACGGATTCTTTCTATCACCTCGGATCTTCTCATGTAAACCCTCGTGATACGTTGGTTTTTACCGTAAAAGGTTTTACTGGTAAATCAAACATTTAAAATGGCGGTGAAATATAAAACAAGATTTACAGGAAGTTGATTGAAAAATATATAACGTTCTTACCTCTATTTTACTCTCTAGCTTTTCTGAATTCGAAGTCTGGAAACTATTTTACTATTAAGTACCATTAAAAATATCTAAAAGGAGATTTTAAAAATAATTGGCCTTTTCACTGTCCCAACCGATTCCAAAAAGGTTTATGAAACCTAGTTTATATCCTAAATTATTGCACCGATATTCCTAAAATGAAATTAGTCAATAGCATATTTTCTCAGTCCAATTTTCAATGGTTAGTCACGTTATTAAAAAGTCAATGTCGCAATAGATATTGGAAATTAGAAAAAATACATCATAGATAATCAATCCAAAACTTAGAATTTTAAATTCGAATGAACTGAGATGAGCTATTAAACTAAAACCTTTCTAAGCTGTCACTATATTATATTATATTATACTACTTACTATAAAGCCACATGGCTGACTAACTCACTGAGATTAATGTTTAACTACTTACAGATGAGCTAGAAACTTCAAATTTGACAGGCTTATATCTCCTAGCCTATAGCCGACGGAAAACTTTCAAAAAGTTAAAAAAAAATATTTTCACCTAAAAAAAAAAAATAATTACGGAGCAACTTTAAAATCGGTGTGGACCTTTCTTTGGAGGTCTCTTGTGACTAAACGGTAAGACCAGTCTAAAAAACGGCTCTGGAACTACATAAGTTTCCATCCACTTGCAAAGTAAATTCTCTGGGAGTTTGAGGGCTGAGCCCCCAACGAGCAAAGCGAGTATATATGCACACAAACAACCGTTTAATTTATACGCCTTTGTACTAAGTACACTTAGGCATTAAGAATGTTGATTTAAGAGGATGTGTACACTTATTTACATGGTGTATCCCTATTTACGTGGGGGGTGGAGTGTAAAATTATCAAGGAAAATCCACCAGAGGTAACCCCCAGGTAACCCCCCCCCCCTCGGTACACCGAAAGGGGATTTAAAACCCGATCTTCATATCATGGACAGTTTAGTATATTGTGAGAGTGCTGCGCTAGACCATGTGGCCACCGAAGCGGGTAAACGGATATCTAGATTTTTTTAAATGTGCATAAATTGTTTGGCCCATGTTAAGGGATTGTTGATGAAAATTGCTATTAAAATTATTCCATGAATCTTACAGTTATTGTGAAAGAAAGATTCTGGATAGATAGACGGACAAAATGCCAGTTAAAACAGAATCCCTCTTCCCTAAATCAGTAATATCTATCAAAAGTAACAGCTTAATATCACCTAACCAAACTCTCGCCTGCTAATAGATCTAGTAGCTTTTTTAGTCGTCAGATAAGATTCTGGATATCAAAGATAGTGAAAATCCGCTCGCTCTTCGATTCGATTTATGGTTGAAAGCGTAATCGTGTATCTAATTTCTCAAGTCATCGATAGTGATATGGTCTCATAAGATGGAATGATAGGGGATTGCGAGAAACGGATAGTATTTTTTTTTATTTATAGCAAAATAAAATGTTTTGCAAGGAATACATATAATATTTCTCTAGTAGAAATAAAGATTAATCTTGTACACATGATGACCTCAGCAGTTGTTGAATATCTGTCTAAGGTGTCCTGGGATTTGATGATAACTTTTTCTCTTCATTTAAAAAAAACCTTAGGATCAAATTCCACTATGCTCATGACAGATATTCATAAACTGTTTTGATTACTATTTGTACAAAAAATTAATATTTATTTTTCTTATTGTGAAATACTTGATTTATTTTTGAAAATAATAATTGTTTGTAATGAAAACTGGGGGAGGGGGGAGGGGGGACTTACCCTTTCACACTTCCACTTTCATTCAACCTTAAGCCAAAAAGCTGCCTACTAAACTCGTGAGTCAGGCTGATTGATCGCTTGTCAACCCTGCCATTAGGTCTGACATAGTATATAACTGTCTCTTAGTGGGACATTATCCTACTCATCTTCAATGTCACCGTCGTAATCACAGCAATCGTACCATTTAAATCAATGTTGGTGAGGGAGGGGAGGATTTGATTGAACCCGCGCCGATCCTAGAGAACCTTTTGGCCATGTGTATTACATGGATTTGGGTTAAAGGGGTGAGGGGAAGGGGTACGTATTCTCGTGAATTCGCGCATGCGCTCCTTGAATGGATCTCGCGTACACGGAGACTATGCATAATGTAACTTCATCTGTCGTAACTGAACGGTGAGGGATGGGCCCAAGCCATCAATGGACACGAATTATAGATGAACTTCTGTAGGTTGTTTCTCTCCAAGGATGTGTTTGGGGAGGTAAGCTAGGGTGTAGTCGATGCTTGGAAAGGGGGCATTAAGGATTGATATAGTTTGTGTTTGTATATAAAAAAAACTTTGTTGGAGAGCTCTGTCTCTATTCTTAAACTGGTAAAATAGCTAAATTCACCCTATGCAAATTGAATACTACAAAATCAATTATTTATTTGGCTTTCTATGCTTTGAAAGTTTATTAGTAAGCATTTGATGTTAAAAACAATGCAGGGCTAGATGCTAATGTGACGATTATACTTTTTTAAAGAAATAAGTTTACTATAGTTCAATCCTCGGTCCCGGCACAGATTTATCTGATTACCAAATCCTTCCTTCACCTCTGACAAGACATCTTGTGAATGTGGGGATTGCTAGGCCTCCACCATGGTTCGGATCCTACGTCAAACTGTTGGTCCTCCATTTCATCTCACAATCACCCTACCATTACATATTAGCGTAAGTGTGTATAACCCGAACGGGTAGTAAGACGTGGTGCTAATAATAATAGTTTACTATATGATCCACTGAATATCTTTATAATTAAATAATAGTTAGCCCTAATTTATCTGCGTTATAGTGTTTAAATCTGATATTACTGTAGTATGCGGAATAACTTATGTAGACCGAAATAAGTGTTATTGATTCACGTTTAGGCTTAGGTGAACATATTAATGTAGTGTTTCTAATGTTGGGGTCAAGAACCAAGGACATATACAAATATATAGTTTATTTGATTATTCAAATTTAATACTATTTTGTATTCCAGCACATTTTAAAAATTATCTCTATTTAACTTTGAAACAACTATTCATTTTTAAACGTGGAAAGTAACAAATAAGATTATTGTTCTTGATAATAAAAATATAAAATTATATTCCTCTATCATTTAACTAAATGGATCATAAAATAATAACTTTAACAATCGTACCCTTTGACTTTATGACTGCGTCATTCCGAATTAAAACATGAGACTGTGTCTTTTTTTTTTTTTTTTTTTTTTTT
>CABFOW010001717.1:0-41420 GCA_902141385.1 Timema californicum
GCGTAAGTGCGTATAACCCGAACTGGTAGTAAGACGCGGTGCTAATAATAATAATAATAATAATAATAATAATAATAATAATCAAAATGTTAATGTACTAAATAGCACTTAATAACCTGAGAGCACATATAATTCCCAAGTAGGGAATATATAATATAAAGATTAATGTTTGATTTAAAGTCATGAAATCTGGAAGAGGCAGTTTTGATAGCACAGAACAAGTCTTGCTGTGTCAACTCGCGTTTAATAACGGTAATTATTTTTTAAGTTTTCATAGCATACTTTTTTTGTCCAAAATAAATAAACTATTGCATCAGTAGATACATTTAGTCTGATTTTTCCACTCTACTATGTGCAAAAAATTAAACTAAACATATCTTACTTACATCCAGCCATTACTGTTTAAAGCCTGTAGCCCAGGTCAGTTTTTATTCAAGTCATATATTTTCTACTACCAGCTTGTTAGGCCTGTCATAACTTCATATGCCTTATAATCTTACTTAAGACTAGGACAGGCACAATATCCATTCCCCGGCCATAAATTTATCAATGTGAAAGGGTAAACCCAAATTTTCATCATGGGTAAATTTTTGTTCATGCTGAGAATCAAACCTGAGACCCTTAGCTCAGTAGGCAGACACACTAATGACTGAACTAAGGGGTCGGACAAAACTAAAAATATCTACTGAATCAATATTCTTTCTTGCTTTGGCCAAGAATGTTTTTTGTTGAAAAACTTTAAAAACACTCACTGTAACCGTTATATACCTTTTGCTTAGGATTAATACTATGCTACCTCTTGATTATAATAATTTTAGTAAATATTGAACATTATCTTTGGAATTTCAAAAGTAAAAAAACCTCCCAATTTGTATGCATAGATAGATAGTTAAAATAATGATTAAATATATGAAAAACTGACCCACATTCACCACATTTTCAACGATATTAATTTAATGTTTAAAAGTTCTAATTAGTCAATCTCCAATATTATTAGCTTCACACGTAGGTGACCTGGCAGTCTAGGAGTAAGGTGTCAGACTTCTCTGCTGGCGGCCGGGGTTCAATCCTCGGTCCCGGCACAGATTTATCTGATTACCAAACCTTTCCTTCACCTCTGACAAGACATTTTGGGAATGTGGGGAATGCCAGGCCTCCACCGTGGTTCGGATTCCATGTTAAACTGTAGGTCCTCCATTTCATCTCATAATCACCATACCATTACACATTAACGTAAGAGCGTATAACCGACCGGGTAGTAAGACGCGGTGATAATAATAATAATAATAATAATAATAATAATATCTTCACTTTATTGAAAGGTTTGTTACTCATTAGTATTTACTTTTTACCAAACGGCAATTTGTTACTGTGAAGTTCATGTCTTACAGACCGCGGTTTAAATATCTTGCTTGGATGGAATAAATGGACGGCCTAACTATTCTATGTATCTTGTGTTTCACCACCTTCATGGAGGAACTCATATTTGGGCCAGTCATAAAATGTATCTCTTTGAAATAACTTTTGTTTTCAGGGTGGAACTGTAATTGGATCGGCACGTTGTATGGACTTTAAAGAACGAGCTGGCCGATTGAAAGCTGCAAAAAATCTAATTGGTCGAGGAATAACTAATTTGGTGGTCATTGGGGGTGATGGTTCACTCACTGGTGCCAACTTATTTCGTCAAGAATGGAAAAGTCTATTAGAAGAGCTTGTTAATACAAGTATGATATCTTAAGTTGGACTAAATATTCATTTAAATTGTCGTAAATTAACTCATTTTAATATGGACAAGCTAGGGCCTTTTTTTAAACTTTTGTGTATTTTGAAGCCTAAATTATTAAGGCCATTGTAAGGAAAATGATGTCACCTTTGTGAATTGGATTTGTTGCACATTTTTCCTCTTTCCATAGATGTGCTTAATTAAATTTGCACGTATTGGGCCACCTCATTGCTAAACATATTTATTTATGACACATTATATTGTGCTTAATGCACTTTATATCATAAATAATAAACATGTGTTCTGAAATACATGCATCTCCTTACTATACTTGTCCGCTAGATAACAACATGATAAACACTAATTGGGAGGTGTCTCAAGATAATATAGCATGTTGTCTCTGGTAATAGATGAGTGTTGTCATGTATGATAGCCCTTTAAATTTGGCCAAATTGAGTTGGTTTTTATTATTAGATCTTATTTATTTGTTTTGTTATTAATTGAATATTCTTAAATTATTATTTAATGTTTACTTAATGCAGCAATAAGTCTGTGCGGCACACGCTTATAAAGAAAAGCTAAAGTCTTGTTTCTTTTTGTTTTGAAGCACAAAAGCTATATTATTTAGTCAGGCTACTTTGGCTACAGACTATAGAGCATACCTACCTCTGATTGATACTTTCATTATTATAAGTGTTCACAAATCCTCTTCATTACAAATGGTATCCTAAGTTTGTCACCAATTAATATTATTTTTATCTACTGCCTTCACATTATAGGTTATATGTTATTTTCTTATCTTCAGGTGAAATAACCCCCGAACAAAGTCAAAAATACAACCATTTGCACATTGCGGGCTTGGTTGGTTCCATTGACAACGATTTCTGTGGTACAGACATGACCATTGGGACAGACTCAGCATTGCACCGCATCATAGAAGCTATTGATGCTATTGTGTCTACAGCATATTCGCACCAACGCACTTTCATTATGGAGGTCATGGGAAGGCATTGTGGGTATGTTAGTTTTAAAGCAACATTATATATTTACTTTTAGGACATGTTATTAACTTTTTTTTCCTTCAAGATATACACAATTTTTAACTTTTACAATACTTTTAAGATAATTTACAAAACAGTGCCCTTTTTTGAATGACAATAGTATGTGCCTTATTTTATTTGTTTAATTTCTTTGAATAACGATCATATAAAAAGTCAACTACTTTGTAATCAATTAAAATTAACTACAAATAAAAATGCATATGCCAATAAAAATGAAAAAAATAAATCTGATTAATAAACACTTTTTGTTTTAATGTGACTGCACTAGCGTGCTTGTTTCAGACCTGGAATGTGAGGGTTTTGAATAGTTCAAATCCTTGCAGATGTAGGTATTTGGTTTAGTTTTTCATCGCTGGGGTTTTTAATTTTCTGGTTAAATGAGTGTATATTTATTCTTAATTATCATCCTCATACCTAACCAATTAAGTTAAGCAATCACTAATCCTTATGTTAAATTCACAATTACAAACAAAATCCCTATCACTAGCCAATAATTCATTAAAATATTCCCAAGTGACATTGCAGCACTATAAACTTATCTGAAGATGAAGGGATTTCTCTAACTGTAAAATGATTTTTATATTATTCACTTTGTCTTGATGTGTACTAGTAACAATAAGTATTGTGTGTATAGCCCTAACATGAAGTGCAAATAAAACAACAAAAAAACAAATATCTTATACTTAACATGTTAGCTGTAAAAGATCTAAACATCATCTACTAATACATTTCCTGGTCTTGATTCATAATAATTATACATGGTAAGCCATTTTAACCACTTCATTACTTCATACTATACTAATGAGTCTTTTCTACCAATAAATTGCTGTTCCCAGAAATTGGTTCTCATAATCAACAAACCAGGTCATAGGAATGTTGCTTTTGTACATTTGAAATAACTTTTTGCGTTAAATTTCTAGAGCATGATGGAACAGATTGTCCTTTGCAAGTGCATATGCTTATTGGAAATTGACCAACAATAGTCATAGATTATTACAGCCTTGACTTGTTACTACTTGGTTTTTATTGAAACTTTCTTGATTAAGTTGATGTATTTTCTATTACTTTTCTATAATAATGATTCCTCGTACACTTTTCATTATAATCCCCTTAATTTTTTAGTTAATTATCCATGTTGTGGATGGCCTGGAATGATGGTAAATTGTAGAGCACAAAAAAATACCATTATATTAGATATATTAATAAACGTTACTAATTTCCTCTGATCATTTCTGTTGGCTTAATATTTTTATTCAAGGAATACCTCTAAGATTTATTTTTACATGTAATTTAGCTATATAGTTGGAGTGTTGCAAGTATGATTCTATTTGCCTGACTTTTGATTTTAATGGCGACCTTCGTTTTATGTTATGTAACAGTGTAGATTGAGTTATTTGCCTACTTCTTTTTATATTCCAGGCGAATCATTTGGTAATTTTCTCATATTGAGATTTATTTTTAATATTCTATTCGGTTTATATATATATATATATATATTTGGTTTGTCCATTTAATGTAGGGTTTCACTTATATTACCCTCCCCTATGGGGTTTTTACTGGGTTTTTATTTGTAACAGTTGCTAATAATCATTTTGTGATGACGCACCTCAAAACACCATCAATAATAATAATAATAGTAATAACAACCAGATAATAGTTTTGAGTATAGTAGTTTATTTTACTATGCAACTTGTTACCAATAATTAGGCTTTTTATAGGTTTGCATATTTGATCATATAGGCCTATTGGCTTGTTTTAGAAGAATATACACTTGCCATGCCCACAATCCTTATATATAAACATCTTAGTGAAATAGAAATAAAAAATTGTATTATTTGGAAAGGGTTAGTCAGAAATACTTTGTTTGGAATGTGCACAATATTATCAGATACATTTGATGAATTGTATATGGTTAACCTTTATTGGAAAAAAAACCAGCAATTTTTAGATTGTTGAGGATTTGTGATTCTTTGTATGATCACAAATGAGGTGTCCTCTTTTAGTATTTAACTCAAAGATTGGTTGGTACAGCTCTCCATGCACCTTGGTCTTCAACCAGTCTTTTGAGATTTATGTAGGTCGGCAACCAGACCCCTAAAGTATTATATCTCATGCCTGAGGATGTGCGCTATCCATTTATCTTTTTCTATGTAAAATTATCTCACAGGCATGATTTCTCTTTAATCCCTCTTAGTATTTCCCCATTTTTGACCCATTCCACCTAGAAGATTCTCAACATCCTCCAATAGCACCACATCTCAAACACATCCATCCTTCCATTTACCTGTCATCTGTCAACCACCCTCGACTGTCCAGATTTCATTTACATGCAGCAAGCAGCACACACTATACAAATGACCTCATCAAACGTTTTTGTAGCTCCTAATTGATGGCATTAGAGGTAAGGAGTTTTATTTTTTATTTAAGGCTATTTTCAGCTAATTAATCCAGCTTACTAATTCCCTGCTATTGCATATGTTATCTTATGTATGAGATATGTGAACTCTCCTACATTGCCCAACTGTTCACCATCCAAAGTACACCGGGCCTGTGTACAATTTCGGCTTGTAACTAGGATCTCCTTATAGATCTTTATATTGTAACTAGTGTGGCCGTAATCGCCATCATCACTTCTTTGCTCTTAGCCAGGTGTGCGAAGTCAACAAAATGAGGCATGACACCTTTTTCTCCCTGAACGTTAATGAATTATAGCTGGCTGAAATATTAACGACAAGTTTTCATATAAAAAATAAACATGTTTCCACAGATTACACATATAACAATTTTAAAAGACAATATGTAACAATGAGGAGACCTAATGGCTAAATGAATATAAAATAATATGGAAAGATAAGTTGATTAAGTGAAAATTGAGTGAAGAAAGCTAACAAATGTGACTCTAAATTAACAAAGATTAAAAACGTGAAATTATATAAAAGTTAGTGAAATATTTGAATTTATGAAATGAGGACACACCATCTTGCAACATATTTTTCAAAGTTAGCAGCTTAAGTTAAAAGGGTGGATTTATGCATCAGATAGGGATGCATCACCTCCAAGAACTCTATTCACTGGAAGTAGTGCACTTTTCATGGATATATTTATTTATTTATGATGTGCCCCTTATTGTGTACATTAATTATTCTTTGTGTGTGTTATATTCCTAAGGTGCCCAACATAATATAAACTTTCAAATTAATTATTTTTTAAATGGTAATTTTTATAGACTTAGTTTGATTACTTTTTTTTTTTGCATCTATGGCCTGGGTCAGTTTTTAACTTAGTTTGAATATTGTACAAAATTCATTAAATCATTCATTTATGTAGTACGGAAAATATCTCTTAGTGAGCAATAAGAACCAATTAATTTGAATCTCGTTTATCTAAATTTCAGGATAATCCAGACTAAATTGTAATGCTATGCATGGTTTTTTAATTTATCTTTTTTTCTTACCACAATGTGTAAGTTATCATTCAACATAGCCTTCTAAAGTATTTTAAAACATGCCGCCAGTTAATTATAACACATTACTCTCAAACAATGACAACTGAAAACTCCCCAAACTTTCAATCAAGTGCTCACTTTATTTTTTGCTTGTGCACACACCATTCAGTGCTTGATGCATATTGTATTTAAAGAAATAAGCATTTCATCAAACCTAACATGTAATATACATCCTATAGATTCAACAGAAGAACTCGCCTCTAAAGCCAAAGCCAAATTTGTGACAAAATTCGAAGCTGCCATTTAAATAATTTTATATATAAATCAATGTAAATAATTCTTACTGTAATGTTGCATTAACATTCTATTCAATACAATGAACAATCATTTGGTTTGGAAATTCCATAAAAGCATAGTTTCTTGTAATATACAAATACTTATCAAGATAGGTGAATAAGATTATTTTTTATTTCAAAATTCACTATATGAGTTAGTCTTATTAAAATGTTTGCTGGATTTTATAGGATAAACAAGTCTCAGCATTTTGTTGTTAATTACTTAAAAAACACCTTCAATCTAATTTTTATCAGCTTTCCTCTTTTAAAGCCTATATAGCCTTAGTAACTAAGCCTATCTTGAATTTATAATGTCAGTTGGTTATTTTTTACATACCAGGTATTTGGCTATAGTGACTGCATTGACTAGTGAGGCAGACTACGTATTCTGTCCCGAAATGCCCCCACCTTCGGATTGGCCAACAAAATTATGCAACAAACTGGAGCAGGCAAGAAAGTGCTGGCTAAAACTAACAATGCTTGTCATTTGTGAAATTCTATTAATCCCATGACACTTTGTAGTACATGTGCCTATTCTCTTTTTGTAAACGACTAATAATAGTGATAATTTATGCATGTTTTCTTTCATCTACCCAAGGACATGTGATGTTAATTTGTTTATAAGAACTATGCGTCATTCTCGTAGTAGACTGGATTGCTATTAATGGGAAGATTGAAATGTAAATCTTGTCCAGGGGTGGTTTTTCTCGCATTTGATACATCTGTAAATTTCCCATAACTTACCGTGCTAATGAGCATGTGTTTCCTCCAACTAGTCTCTTCCTTACCCCACACATGTATTATACAACCCTTGGGTCAAAATGGATGCATATAAATAAATACATAATCTAATTTAGGTGTCTATGAGAACTCATATTTTGATATAAACATAAGTACCGTATTTATAGAAACCTAAGTTTGGGCTCTACATCTTTAAAGGCTTGGCAATATAGTGTGTGTTGTATGAGGCTATTTTTGTGCACTATTGTGTCTTGATGAATTATCTTTATTATTATTTCATAGAGGACACTACTATATATACCCTTAGAATGTTGGTTGAAACAGATTGTTTTAAAAGTGTCACTTTAAACTTTGGGAAAGTTAAGTGGTATCATCAGCTATAAACACAGAGGGCTCTCTATAAAATCAATTATTATTGTTATAAAGAAAGTTTCCATGAAGATGCGAGATGAACGGTGGAAGCCACTGTGGTTCGCGAACCCCCAAGGGGTTCGCGAAATCTTCCCAGGTGTCTGCCAAGATATTTCGATAATGGCGGATTTTTAATGAACAGTTTGTGAAATTTTGTGAAGGACATTTGCAAGATTCTATTACCTAATCTTGATGAGGTTTTTGTCCATTATCTCTTCAGAAACCTACGCTTACTTTTTCTACTACCCCATCAATAATTGTTATGCTTTCCACAATAGAAACGGGCTCAGTGCTGAAAGTGACATGTGACTTTATTTAGTGTCTGTGGTATCTGACTTTAAAACTATGTACCTTCCAAAGCAAGCGCATTCTTCTCACTAAGTCACGGGAAGAGGTGTGAGTTGTTGTTAAAACTTTTAAACAATTTTGAAACTTAAATCGCCATGGAATTTTGTGATTATAGAAAGGTATTTCAGTTGTGTAGAAGCAGCAATTTCCAGTACCACTTTAAAAAATAGTTTAAATGTGATAATGTTGTGACAATAAAGATAAGCTAACGTTACTACTTTGCCTACCATACTTAATTTGTGTTAATTTTTTAAATAAATGTATAGTTGTTTGAACTTGTACTTACATAGTTTCAATATTCTTGCTATACTTTTGGTGGGGTATTTGAAAGTACCTACTGGAGCTATAGTACAGTGGCCCCTTGGCTTCTTTGGTGCTGACTGATAGCTGATGGCTTTGAAAAGTTACCAGACCCAATTATGTATCCCTACGCCGAACCAAATCATCTGCAAAAACATGTGTTTAGCAGCTGTCACTTATTACAGTCAAAATTTAGGTATATACCTAAATGTTGACTATCAGAAGTCAGCTGTGAGCTGTCAGTCAGCACCAAAGAAGCCATAGGGTTACTGTAAGTTAATTTAATGGTATTAAACCTTTTGATTGCTATTAATAACTAAATTTAATAAAAATCTGGTATAAAAATAAGTGCATAGCTATGGATATTTACCAGGGGGTTTGTGCAACTCGGATGTTTGTGAAAGGGGTTCGCGAGTCAAGAAAGTTTGGGAACCACTGGTCTAAGGCATTAAACACTTTAGAAACTGGATTGCTGGTGATGAGAAAGGAGGTTGATGCAGAGATGTTGGTCAGGTACATTGGGGTTAATTTTCTGCTTCTTGGATCGGTAGTAGTTATGTTAGTCAAAACTTTTGTTCGAAAAATAATTAGTGGAAAAATGGTTCGCCTCAGGACGTGGGAAAGAGGGGGAGGAAAGCTAGCATATCAATTTTGAATGCATCAGAAAAATTCACTAAAGAACTGACTGTTTGCAAAGTATTTTCTTTAGTGCTGAGCTGGCTAACCTGTGACTTGAGAAAATATTTTCCTCCCACACAGCACTCACTGCGTTCTTAAAGTTCATTTGTGACTTTTTGCAAAACAATTATTGTTCCATTATTACTATCACGAACTTGCTAATTTATCTTTTGTTAAATACTTATTATAAATATAATTTAATTTTAAAACATTCTTATTTATAGTAATAATTTTTCAGAAATATCACCTATATAGGTTTCCTAAAACATTTCAACTAGTGTGTTCTCAAATTTTTGAATTTATTTTACACTAACCCATAGTAATATATAATATAATAATCATGAATCCAGTAAAATAATTAATATCAAAAATTCATAATTAGTCAATTTTGCTACTAATAATTCCTATGGACATCTCAAACTATTCATTCAAACATTTTCCACGCGTTGGTAACCCACTCAAAAAGGTTCACCGGTCCTCCCCTAATGTGATACTAAAATATCAAACTTTTGTGAAGAAAACATGTTTGTTCCTATTTTTTTTTTATCTGGTGGAAGGCATATCTTACTGGCTTGGAAATAAATCACCACTAAAGAATTTGGTAAACACATGGTGGCTACAGGCAGGGAAAACCTGGAAAAGTCAGAGAATTTTTAGATCACAGGGAAAACAGAGATGTCAGGGAACTTAACTAAAAATAAGGAAACATCAGGTGAAATAAAAAATATGTCTAAAATATCCCATTAATTTCTCAACTAAACACTACAACAAAAGTTAATAATACCTAAATAAAATAATATTTAATTTTATAATAACCGATAAAACCTTTTATGTTTAGTAGATACAAACTTTTTTAATATGTGATCAATAATAAATAAACAAGTCATCATACACCATTAAAACTGGAAAAAAAGTAGTCAGGTAAAATTGAAAAATGTTGCCTGGAAAACCTGGAAAAGTCTAGGAATTTTGTAAAATATGCTTTGTAGCCACCCTGTAAACAAATATGTCAATAAAGACAGATGTTTATTTCAATCATTACTGAGGATTTTTTTATTTTTTGTAATATGTTTGTAGATAGAAAAAAAATATTTCTAGGATTGGGGGATAGTAAAATTATATTTCTTCAAAGTCTTAATGTTTGTTAATAGTTTTTCCAATGTATTACTGAACAAATTACAATTTTCCCTATTTTTTTCCAACATATTCAAACTTAACCAAAAACTTTTAGATGTATTTGTTTCTACTGTTTTTAGAGTATAAGTTGTGAGTTTACTACTATGGTCACAGTTAATATTTTTATTGGCTGCAAAGACTACATTCGAGGAAATGCAGTGATAGTGGATGTGATTTTTTATTTAATCAGGATCATGGTTCCCTTATTATCAAGTTTGAAAATAATGTTAGGGAAGAAAAAATTATCTCGTTTATGGCATCCACGTTTTGGTTATGATTTAATTTTTGTTTGTGTTTGGTTTTCTTGCCCGATTATATAAACAGGTATTTAGCGCTTTGTGCAGCACTAGCGGCCGAAGCTGACTTTGTATTCATTCCAGAATCGCCCGAAAACCTGGATTGGCCAACCATGTTATGTAGCGGATTAAAACAGGCAAGGAAATATTCTTTCATTGACAAACAAATTTCTTGAGCAGCTCTCTGAAGAAATTAGAATTAGTAAAACAAAAATAGCTTTATTTCCCCCTTAAACTTTTAGAATTTGTAGGTTATAAGTATTCAAGTAAAACTAAAATTACTTATATGAAAGAAATACTTGAAACAAATATTCGACCGAAAAAAAAGTTTAAATATTAATTTTCCAAAGATAATATCAAACAACCTAAAACTAATCATGGACAACACACACTGTACACTACACAATAAATTTATCGCCAGGACTTGAACTACTATCTAATAAGAGTATGAACCAACATACATATAGTACACAAAGTTTTAATTGCCTGTGGTATAGTTTTTGTGTTTGTACTATTACTTTAAATGTTTAAGGCTTTAAATAATCTTTAACTCTGGAGCCAAAGCAGGGGTTCCTAAATTTTTTGGTTGAAGTGCCATTTCTAAAACTAAACATAGTCTCTACACACACATTTTTCTGTTTGTCTAGACTTTTAAAATTCTAATTATTGAATGTTTACTTTGAAACCATTTTAACTAAAATTCACACTTATTAATTAAATCCCAATAATAGTAATTCCACAATTTGTAAACAGTAGACTAGATAAATAATAAAACAGAGACATAAAAACAAACTAGATAAAACCATTTCTACTAGTAAAACAGATAATTAAAAAGCTGAAATTCTAAAAAATTAACAATGTAAAAAAATCTATGAAATAAGAACAAACATAGAAACAATAAACCCTATAAAATTAAAATAAACCAATCACTAACATAAAAACTAAAATCTATGAAATAAAAACAAACAAATCACAAACCTATAAAATGAAAACAAACAAATCACAAACATAAAAATAAAAACCTTTAAGGTAAAAAAGAAAATTATAAAAGCTTTTATGGTAGAAAACAAATTAAAAACAAAAAATCTGTAAAATAAGAATTAATACACAAAACCTGTAGGATTAAAAAACAAATCAAAAACACAAAACCTTTAAAATAATAAATCATTAAAAACATAAAACCTGTAAAATAATAACAAATGAATTAAAAACTTAAAACCTGTAAAATATTAACTGAATAAAAAACATAAAACCTGTAAAATATTAACTGAATAAAAAACATAAAACCTGTAAAATAATAACAAATGAATTATAAACAATCAAAATGAAATGGAAATTTAAATACAAAATAAAATTACAAATACAAACAGAATGGGAACCTAAATACAGACTATGAAAAAATAAAAATTATCTCAGACTGTATGCAAGTAGTTTGAGAGCATCAGATGGCTCACCAGCTGCAATTTGGGAACCCCTGAGTTAAAACATACTACCAATAAAACTTGTGTCTGGAATCAAACCAGGATACTCTCTGCCTGTAGTCAATCTTTAGCTAGTTAAAACAAATATTCTATTTTTGTAAATTGTTTTTATCCTGTCATTCTGTTCTACTATTTCTTCTCTGTCATTGTTTTCATATTGATAACTAGTGCTGACAGTTTTTCTTGTGGTTTTGTTCTCTCTCTTTGTATTGTTTCACCTGTTGGTCTATCAAGTAGTAAGGTGTATATTTATTTGGATCTATTCCGTTTGTTTAGCTATATAAGACCTTTCCGCAACTAAGTTTGCTAAAGCACTGGTTGCATTTAGTAGCAATGGGGGTCTAGTGGTGCGGCCTCCTAGAGGCAGACGTTAAAGGGGTGGCAAATTTCTGGAATCAAATATTTTAGTAGATAACTAACGTTAACAGTGATCTTTGCAGGAGTAATTTGGAACATGCTTGCCAACTGTCTTGTTGTTTATTGTGATGTATCATATTTTTAAGGGAAAACTTTAAGCTTATAGAAATATAGTCCACAACATAAGATATGTCGGCCATCATCTTTTTTTCACAACCCAGAACAAGAAGAATGGTGGGTCACAGAAACAATACATGTCCTGTTGGTAGTTGTTTATTACCTTGGCATAAAAAAACTCAAAAAATTTTTAAAAGAAATGGCTGTTAAAAAAAACTCACACTATCCTCTGGGCTTCGTTAGTTTTTAAGTGAAAGTGTATATAATTCTTCCGGAAAAAAGATTATCCAGGGCTGATTTGCTATTTGTGTAACCCTTTGTGGAGACACGTGCAATTGGAATCGATGTCTGTCGGTATGGAAGTGCACTAATCACTCTGGGCAGGCATACCATTCGGTTTTTAGTCTAAACAATGTAAAGGCAATAGTTATTATTAATATGTAATCACAACTATGGAACTATGGATGTCATTAAATATAAATTTAAAACTAATTTAATAAACATAATATTCATTTCACATGTAATAATAACCACATCATACTTAACTACCTGGCATCTGAATATAAGCCAAGAGAATCTAGTGCCCACGAATAACTAACACATGCGGACAAGAACAATTGTTATGTAGATTGAGCTGGTCAGGATGTGAAAAAGGGATGTCTGATGCCCTGTGCGATAACATCAACCAGTGTCCATCTAACTTGACTAACAATCTTCTTAACAAGGAGCATGTGAATGTAAACAGTTGAGTAAACAGCTTTCATCAAATTTCTGTGAGAGCCATTTGTGCCGGAGAGTGTCAAATATTGTTTTAATTTATGACTATTATTTTGAGAGGGAAAAATTTAAAAATTCCTGGTCAACGTTCCCTTTCTTTAATATTGTTTTGGACTGCTATTTCACTTGTTAGTTGTTAGCTAAAAGATTCATTTCTGTGCCTCCCAAAATTTGAGGCTTTTGATGGTCATTTTAGTTTTGAGATTGATAGTATGAATTTGCCTTAGATTAACTAATTTGCGTGTTAACAACACAGTTTTGCATGCAATAGTCATATTTTACTTAATTTTTCAGAATTAAATCAAATTTGAGCTGGCTGTGTCATTTTGCCCAAAATGGTGGTATGGGAAAGGATGAAAGGACTTTTAAATGTTATTCAGAGGGGACATACAAATAAACTCAGAACAGTCTTGTGTGTATATTTAAATCATAAAGTGGGAAGCGAGGTATTCAATAGCCAAAATGTCTAAGGCATCACTCATGTTAGATAGGCCTTTTGAAGACAGGGAGATCAGGTTTCGATTCCTGGTAAAATCTATTGAGGGTGGTTTTTCCTAAATGGTTTCCCACTCTCCTTCCACGCAAATTTGGGTAGATTACCTTTAAACTGCTTCCTTTCTCATCCCCCCCATTAGAGTAATTATCATACATGCCTATAACCTGAACAGTTAAAAAGACGCGGTAGGGAAAAAAGTGAGCTAATTTTAAATTATTGTTAAATTGTAATCAGATTATGATGTATACATTTTTATTTGAAAGGGTGTGTTATAGACAAATTTAATTAAAATAGTTGAAGTAATCAAAGGTTGGATATTTTTGTGGCTATTAATGTTTATTATTACTGCAACATTCTTATATATATATATATATATCATTTCATGATCATTCATTCATGTCTTAACATTCACTCACCCACTTATTCATTTCTCATTGGCTCACTTCCGCACTAATTCTCACTGTTATTACATGGTGGCTACAGACAGGGAAAACCTGGAAAAGTCAGGGAATTTTTGTATGACAGGGAAAACAAGGAAATGTCAGGGAATTAAAAAATATGTCTAAAATATTACATTAATTTTGCAACTAAACACTAAAACAAAAGTTAATAATACCTAAATAAAATAACATTTTAATTTTTAAAATAACAGATAAAATTGTTTATGTTTAGTAGATATAAACTTTTTTAATATGTGATCAATAATAAATAAAACAAGTCATCATCCACCATTGAAACTGGAAAAAATTAGTCAGGTAAAATTGAAAAATGTTGCCTGGAAAAATCAGGGAATTTTGTAAAATATGTTATGTTGCCACCCTGTATTAATTTACTCTCACACTTATTCATTCACACACACTCTTGCTTGTGCTTATTAAACTCTCTCTTGTACAGTGACCAGCTTACTCACTCACTAGCTGGTTTAATCTTTCACTGGCCTTCTAACTCATTCATTAGCTGGTTTAATCTTTCACTGGCCTTCTAACTCATTCATTAGCTGGTTTAATCTTTCACTGGCCTTCTAACTTATTCATTAGCTGGTTTAATCTTTCACTGGCCTTCCGACTTACTCATTAGATGGTTTAATATTTCACTGGCCTGGCTTACTCATTAGCTGGTTTAATCTCTCACTGACCTTCTGGCTTACTCATTAGCTGGTTTAATCTTTCACTGGCCTTCTGACTTGTTCAGTCAGCTCCATTAATGGTGTAACTTTTTGTCTATTTTAGTTATTTTTATAATACATTTTGTAGCCTTATTTTAGGTTTATTTTTGAAAGTGTGTGTGTATGTATGTCAAGAGATACATATTTTCTTTTCATTTTTATGCTTTTATGTATGCTTGCATAGCACTATTTCCTGGCATTTTGCCGTTGAGGTCATAGTTCCACAAAGGAATGGCTCAGCCACTTAACTGAGGGGATATAGAAAGGTGTGGTAGCCAAACGGAAGAAAGTATTCAGTATAGTTGTGTAAGTATGTGAAAGAAACTATCATTTAAGCATATTGCTATGCCAGAAATATATTTGAATTTTTGCTTCAATTCCCATTGTTTTCCATATTCGATAAATATTTTGTAAATTAAAGATCCGTGCATGGGCTATCAGTGGTGAACTCTCTCTTCTTGGGGTTTGAAGTATTGTCTGTCACTTGAACATTGAATGGACGTTAAAATATGTTTGAGAACCTGATATTCAGTGGCGGTTGGTGGCCTTGGGAGCTGGGTGAGCAGCCCAGGATGTGGGATCATGAGTTAAAATGTTCTAAGGCTTGTTTTTTACTTTAGGCTTTAAATTCTATATTTGAATAATTTTAATGGCATAAAATTTATTTAATAATCATTTTGAATACATAAAAGATTATGCTTATTTAAAATAAATAAGGCACAGATAATAAAATATTTAACAAAAAATACTTAAATGTGAAATAAGACCTGTTAGAGCAGTCCTGAACACACGACTGACATAAAACTAATGCTGTGTATGCGCCAATATTGATCAAGAGCACTCGGTAGGTCTCTTACTATTCTATTCTTCAATGGCCGAAATACTGTGTGGCAGTGAGAGACGGTTCAAATTTTGCTTATTTTTCCTCTACATATTCACATGTGCCTTCCTCTCTCTTACTCCTATTCATCCTTCATGCCATTTGACTGCTTTAGAAGCAAGTTTTAATTGGCTTAAAGTCAGTCCTTGTGACTGGGACAGACCCACAATCACGCTTGATAAATATGAAGCTCAAAAAAAGGTGCTAAATAAATGATAAAAATGATATTAAGGATGTGATTTAAAATATATCTGTAAATATAAAATAAGGTTTTAATTCACTTAAAGTTGGGAAGCACTGCTTTCACCGTTTGCATGGACTGATCACACTTGCTGATACTTGAACTAGATTCAATCATTCTGCTATAACACCATGGATTGTGTTAAACATTATGCAGGTTGATTAAATAGGTCTTTTAACACCGCCTCCACTAGCCATTAAGGTTATATGCATATTTACCAATTACACTAATGTGTTAAGTCTGAGTAAGGTTGAATCTAGAGGAAGTGTACCCAGGTGTGTGTGGATGCAGAGTGGAAAACAATTTAGGAAAAACCACCCTCAATATGTGAGAGTGATGTCTTAGACCTTAAACCATCAAATCAGGTTGATTAAGAATTATTATTTTGTTGGTATTGTGTATATTACCTGTTCAGGTTGTACACATTATGTACTAACTACACTAATGATTTAAAGATGAAGGTTGAATTTAGAGGAAGTGTGCCCACATTTGTATGGAGGGAGAGTGAAAGACCATTAAGAACGAGTCATCCTCACTACAACCTACCGAGATTCGAACCCAAATCTCTCTGTCATCAGCAATCTAGTCTCTCGAGAGTGACATCTTAGATCATGCGGCCACCGAAGCGAATTTTATTAGGAATTGAAGGATCACGTAGGGATTTGATGAATTTAACCTGTTTATTGAGTGTTTTGAGCTATGCAATTGTCGGAGGGCGAGGGCATACAATAGAGGGTTGTCCGACTGGTTGAGGGAGAAAATAGGGCAAAGGAAGCAGGTTGTGTGGTCATTTCATGCATGGGGAGGTATGTGGTTCTCCTATCATTTATATCAGTTAACTAAGACGATAGAGCATTAACTCAATCAAAATGGTTTTTGTTTTTCTAATAGTATGTGTTCAAACTATAATGATTGTGTTGATCAGCATGTTTTGTGATAGATATGACTCGGGGGGGGGGGGNAGGGGGGGGGGGGGGGGGGGGGGGGGTGTATATGATAACAAATTAAATTGATTCTGTTTCATAATTGTTTTTCTCACTTAAAAATTATATAGATTGAGCTGCTAATGGTGGCTTAGGCTTTAATTAGTTTATGGCCCTAGAATGTAATAATGGAATAGTTTTCCTAACTAAACTGTTTATTATTCAAATGTTTTTGAATTTTCTTTTCAGAAATTAATCATAACCCATTTTAAAATTTAATTTGTCTGGCTTCTTCTGGAGTCAAAATCTTAGACTCGTAGATTGATAGGTGGACACACAACTTATTCCAAACGGCCTAACACAATGAGGTGCATTATAGATTTAGAAGAATAATGTGCATACTAGGCGCACATTGACAAAGAATGACTGGGTATGTGCTGGAAGGAAAGTAATGAATTAACTAACAATGGTACTGTTTGCTTTAATGAAAAATCAGCTCATTGGTGGTGGGCTCTGATATGATAAATTATATTAAATATTACTGTGAACATCAAGTATGAATTATTGATTGAGCTGTCTGTTATTGGTTGTATGCATATATTCGGCCGAGCTAAATATCATTAATTGTATTTATGATCTAGCAAAGGCCTTTTTGGTCTTGCCCAAAATTTTGTAAGTGTAAGTAAATCTTATAGTACATGTTGACACTGAACCTTTATCTACAAAAGTTTGACTGTGCCTGCTTCAAATTAATCCACACATTTTAGTTTACTACTAACACACTAGGTTGATTTTAAACTATGGTTGAGCTATTGACTCTTTGTTGTTTTTATCATGTTTCTAGCAATGACAAATAGAAGTGGAAATAATTTTGATAGAAAACAAATATATTAATATTTTATGCCTTTTTCTACATGAATATTTTAATCCAAAATAGGAGTTTCTGTTATTCCCTTTTGAGAAGATGGTTACAAAGTGTAATTACTACTACATTAACAAAGTAGTAGTCACAGACAGGTAAAACAGAAAACCTGGAATAATTGCGGAATTTGAAAAAAAAAAGGGGGAAAGTCAGGGTTTTTGACCATGAAACAAGGAGAATTAAACCAAAACAAGAGAATCTTCACTATTATATTTAGTTAACTCTCCTTATATATTGTAAATGAAAATTGAGGTCAAGTAAACTAATGATCAGCCTTGGACACATTGTGTTGCTTTGATTGATTATTTTCTTCACTCTAACCAAGGTAATATATATTGCATTTTTGCAAACTTGGTTTTGCTGGAACGGAAGGTAACAATCGCATTCACTAGCTAATATCCCCATAAGTATTTTATTACATTTGCTTGCGGGAGTAATTCAATTCATATTTGATTGATAACTTTAATATTTAAGTCAAAAACTATGAGCTATTTAGTTTCTGAGCATCTTATAGGGTTGTAGAAAGATAATTTGAAGAAAATGGGGACAGTGGAAAACCAGTAGGGGTGAATCCACTACGCTCTATCATGATTTGAGTCTCAACCTCCCCATCACCTGATAATCAGAGATGAGACCGACACCTTTGTCAATGCATTTTTCAGTACAGATCACTGAAAATTATATTAGTTCTGCCATGTTGGCCATTGATGGTCTATCTATACTTATTAGTGTACAGTTAAATGAATGGGTAAAACATGACCAGGAAAAATAATAAATTTTGGCGTGGAAAACCTGAAAAAACCAGGAAATTTGAAAAGTGAATTCCTGTGGCCACCCACTTTAATAAATCGTACTTAATGTACTTACATGCAAAACTAATATATTGATTAACAAACTAAACATGAGTAGTATTGTTCCTTTTTAATCACTATTTATTGCTTTTATCACGTGTGTGACTATGGAATTTTTTGTTTTTATATACCTAAATCATATTTTTTTTTAAACTTTTAATCTACTCAAATTTATAAAGAGAATTTTGCCAAGGTGTGGGAAAGACAACTGTAAAACTATTTTGTGTATATATTATAAATGGATCAATATTTTATACATATAAAATGCCTTTGCAATTATCTAGCTAAAGTCAGAGGATAAATAATCTATAATCTAGAACATTTTAAAGATAGTATCTATGTATGGCAAATACTATACACTTTGAGTGGTCTTATAAAAAAATACATTACTTTTTTCAGATGATCCCATTACTTTTTTCATATTCTTTTGTTTAGATTGCATTTAAAAAACACCTAACATTGTGATTGGTTTTGACTTCTTTTTTAATTAGAAAAGATTGTTAATATTAAAGAATAAAAATCACTAAAATGAAATAAATCATCTTTAATGTAATTTATTATTAAATTTCAGCTTTGTAAGTCATTCAGTAGCTGAAACAATTACATTTGTCCATATGGCTTGAAAATAGTTCAACAGTATACAAAAAAGAAGTGTCAATAAATAGTAAATAATTTGATAATGTTATGGAACAATTGGTAAAAACTTATCATTAAATAATAATGCCGAAGATTAATATTGGCAATGTGCATAATATAAGCAAATATAAAGAGGCATGCATACAAATGTGTGTGTCCAAAATAAATAAAATTACTTTTAGTTATTTTTACTATTTTATAGAAAGGAAAATATTTCAAGACATAAAATTAATATTGTGAGCAAATTACTCTTAGTTATTTTTATTATTTTAAAGAAAGGAAAATATTTTAGACATAACATTAATATTGTGAGCAAAAAAAGGCTTTAAAAAAATAATTTTTTTAGATATAAGTAATTTGTTTTTTAAGTTGAATTAAAAAAATACATCTTTGTCAATACATTTGAACACAAATTGATATTGTATTGACATAAACCAATTTGTTGTGCAGAAATGTTTAGTATTAAATGTCTCAAACGATTTGTAACTCAAACTTGGGATTCTTTTGGATTTCTAAAAAAATCACTTAAATCTATCACGATAGGATCTCAATCGTGAGAGTTATGTGAGTCACGTGAAAGTTTATTTGCCTGCGGGTTTTGAGCGAGAAGGGAGGGGGAAAGTGAAGGAAATACAAAGTAATATTTAAACTTAGTAAAATGGTGCATTGTTTTCTTTTTAAAATAATCAAAAGGTGAAATTAGTTGAGGCAATACGGTATAATCGGAACACATTCAGAATAACCTGTTGAAATATATATAATAGCGGTCGATAATGGTGTTTGAAAAATAAACGGCTTAATGTATGAATTCATGACATTATATTTAGTAGCTTAATAAACTGTTGGGTAAGGATCTTTCTCCAGTTTGAGTAAATGTAATAGAATTTTAAGACAATTTAATTCTTAAATTGGGTGCTAGATCTACTTGTTTTAATTCTGCCTATGATTTTAATCTATTTAATAAAGTGTTTAGTCAATTTAATGCATAAATACTGTATGATATCAAGTTTTCTATCATTGTAATACTTGTATTGTGTATTAGAGCTGCTGGTTTTAGTTCTTCACGTTATTCAAATATAAATGTAAGCAAGTTTTCTATCAATGTAGTACTTGTATTGTGTATCAGACCTAGATTTGATAGGC
Source organism: Timema californicum (assembly GCA_902141385.1). Taxonomy (NCBI): domain Eukaryota; kingdom Metazoa; phylum Arthropoda; class Insecta; order Phasmatodea; family Timematidae; genus Timema; species Timema californicum. The sequence continues at coordinate 20,504 of CABFOW010001717.1, forward strand.
GGCCAGGTACTAACTCATAGTGGATAGTTGCATACTATTTGTGTGTATTAACCATTGTGTTTGGTGTTTGTGAACTTTAATTTGCTTGTGATATCCACGGCTGAGATTTCCCCCCTTCCCATCCTCAGGTACCTTGCGCTTGTGGCTGCCCTTACTAGTGAGGCGGACTATGTGTTTATCCCCGAGTGGCCCCCGGAGCTAGACTGGCGCAATAAGATGTGTAAGAAGCTGCTCCAGGCAAGACTCAACTTTATGTTATATCACTATTCACCAACATAGTTTGGAATGTTAGGGCTTCAATTGACCAAAAAAAATGTTTGTGTGTGGGGCTTAATTAATGTATGTTTTGTTGTGTTTGAAAATGTGTGGTTGTCTTTGTGCATATATATATATATATATATATATAAAGTTATAAATATATACTATGCATATATATATACTTTAAGTTTGAAATACTTGAAAAATATACCTAGTGGAAGAAACTAAACATTTGCAAAATACTTTTTTTTTAAAAAAGAATCATAAATAATTTCATAGCTTTAATTTATAAAAATATATAATTAATGTATTCAAATAATTTAAGCAAATTTTTAAATTGTGAAATCACAAGTAAAATGCATTTTATTAAAACGCTAACAATTTGAATGAAAAGCTCACATACATTTTAAGTTCAACATATTTTGATTGATTTGAAATGTTGGAAAGGTTTGCTTCTCTATAGGCCAGACTCATTTATTGAATTCACTCACTAATAATGAAAGAGTGAAGAGTGTTCATGTCGTGAATATCAAAAAGTTATTTTGTAATAGTTTTAACTGTGGAAAGTCCAATACAAATCCACTATATATTTACTAGGCAATTTTTCAGGTAATAGTAATATTTGTAATATTCCAACCATGGTGCTTGTATTAGTTGGCCTAGTTCACAGACAAGATATAAACCAGACCCCCACCCTGCTGGTTAAAATGGCTGTGCTCCATTATAGAGCTTAGTCCATCAACACAGGTACATCTAGGTGTCATCAAGGGACATTTTAAAAAAAGCTTATTTTAACTCAGTACGATTACATTGGTCCCCTTATGATGATCATGTTAAAAGTAAGTGGCTTAACAAGTGCACATTCAGAAGTTTTATTATCACTGAGCATTGACACTTGCAAACCCCAATGGTGATGGACTCACCCTGTGCTCAAGGAGCACAGTGAAACTTTTGTAGGGCTGAGGATCTGGTGTAAATAATCTTTTTTATTATACACACAAGTGAAATTTCCATCGTACTAGGATGGACAGTAATACACTCTACAAAAATTCTACTTTTTAGTATGTATAGACGGCTTTAGAACCCATTTTTTGTATACAACCAATTCTGTTTTAATACCTATACACAAAAATTTTAAAAATACATTAAAATCTCACAAGCCATTCTTGTACTTTAGTTTTGGGGTTTAACGGTGGTTAGCAATTGGTTTCAACTCAAACGAGGGAATTAAGATTGCTACCTTTAAGGTTAGACAGTGGACATTCACTTGTAATTTTGGAAGTAAATTAATAACCTCATGGATATATATAAAGTAGGGCCCCACTCATATAGTAGGTCAAGTTTCAGCCCTGTCACTGAAAAATAAAACCCACCAAAAAATCATAACCTGGCTTCTTCTTTTTTTTACTTGAAAATTCATATAAAATCCTGAAGATGTTCTTACACTATCATATACTAAGTGTGCAATAGAGCTGGCCATATAAAAACTATACGAAGGAATACACAGTACGAAGCCATTCTCTAACTTAGTTGTTGAATGAGTTATAGTGAAAAACATTGAAAGAGCATAACAAACATAGAACATAATGAATATGTACATAATTGATAATTGCCATAAAACGCAGCCCTACTGTGTTTATCTGCTCTATTTCACATGATTGAATTCATTGTAATGTTAAATAGTCAACATAATATTGATATTAATAAGGATTAAATTAATAATCTGTTATATAAGCTTTCTCAACAATCATAAACTTTTTTAAAACACTAGTCCAAATTTACAATTTAAAAAAATTTGAAGTTTAATATAGCTTTAATTCTTATACCTCTTAGTTGGGCTTCCTTTCATTGATAGGATTGCAATCCCGGCTTGGTGCACTGGTGGCCGATTTTTCATTAATGGTTTCTGTCCTTTTTCAGGCAAATGTTGGTGTATTACCTTAAAATTTACTCACCTCTTTTTTATTTGTAATAGTCAAGTTGACTTGTCAAGAGCCTAGATGGGCTGTGAGACATGTAAAACTAATAACAAATTAAATTATTCATAATAAAACATTCTTATGCGATATGAAATAACACCCTTAATTTATTCAAAACATTCACAAGTTCGTTCTTAAACTCCATTGCAGCTGGCCATCAAGCTTTAACCAATTATAAGAAATTGTGTATAGTGTGTTATTAAAACTAATCACTCAACCTAGCTAATACATAATTAAAATGTTTAATCTATTATTTTAACTTTAATCATAATTTATATTGCTTTTTTTTTTAAAAAAAATATGGAAATATTTCCTTAAGTAAATACATCTTCTTAATTGCCTGTACAGGAACGATCAGCTGGCCAGCGTTTAAACATAATAATTGTTTCTGAAGGGGCAATCGACCGAGATGGACATCCCATAACAGCCGAGATGGTTCGACAAGTAGTTGTAGAAAACTTGAAGCAGGACACAAGAATCACTGTGCTTGGACATGTGCAGAGGGGTGGAAGTCCATCTGCATTTGACAGAGTTTTGGTAAATTCATTGTGAACAACTATTTAAAAAAAATACATGTAACCTTATTTGATTGCTATAATTGATAAAAAGACATAATTGGTTATTTAAGTAGGTGACACAGTTGCTTATTTTTCTTATTTAGTAGTTTATTAAGTAAAAATAAAATACTATTTATGGTAATAATAATACAAATGCAATGAAAAATTTACACTTCACAAATTCAATTTCTTTTCATTCATTGGTATCCTGCAATAATAATTTTGCCTACACACATAAATGGCATTTTATTTTTTTCTCCAATTTGAACAGCTATCAAAACTTATCAATAATTTCACTATTTACTCCAACTATGACCAAAACCACCTTAATGCATGCAAAAAATATTGTCTACTGACCATTCACATGAAATCCAATCAACAGATATTTGTTATTGTTTAGATTGATTTTGGACTAAATAACGAAAACATGTTTAATAGTTAAAAGTAAAAGGTTTCCTGATAACTTAGATTGACATAAAATTATAATAGGGATAGGAAGACAGAGCCTTCACACTTACTAAAAATATGAAAGGTTCACAGATATAAAAACTGGTACAAAATTTTCTATGTTTATCATTGATTGTTAGGGTTGTCGAATGGGAGCAGAAGCTGTGATGGCACTTATGGAAGCAACACCAGATACTGAGGCTTGTGTTGTTTCTCTGGATGGAAACCAGGCTGTGAGACTGCCTCTTGTGGAATGTGTCCAGAGAACCAATGCTGTCACAAAGGCTATGGCTGACAGGAAATGGGAGCTAGCAGTCCAACTGCGAGGAAAGTGAGTAACTTACAATTTTCTGGTTAGTTCAAAATATTAAATAGGAATAGACAAGATCTTTGAGGTAAACATAGTTCAAGTAGTTGTTAGCTTTAATATTGAAGCAACTAAAGTAAATAAGCCTTTTGATAAATTCGATTCACAATTAAGAAGCTTAAAATATACTTTTTTTTATTTAGTATTTCAGCTCCCAAACTAAATAACACTAGGGCTAATTAATGGCTGAAAACACCTGATAGTAGTATAGTCCTGCTTGATAGCCCTTATTTTTATGTAATTAGCTTGCACTTCTCCCAGCTATATTAGGTTGACATCTAAGAACGTGCTCAGGCATAAGACTAAAGTTTTATATAAAAATTAACTCTAAGTTAAGTTCAATCACAGGGTCTTGTAAAATACTTAATAAAACACAATTTAAATTAATAATCAATTCTATAATGTTAATGTACATATATTATATTTCAGGAGTTTTCAACGGAATTTAGACACTTATAAAATGTTAACACGACTGAAACCTCCTAAATCTTCTTTTGATGCATCAGGTCGTGGAGTGGTAAGTTTTAGTTTAAAAAATATTTGTTGGGCAATATCTTTCACTATTACATTGTTTCATTTATGTATCTTGGCTTGATTAAGTTTTAATTTGCTAATCAAAAAAGAATTGTTATTTAAGATAACTTTATAATAATCATTTGTATCCATAGCATTCATAAGTTGAATATTTTTAATACCACATAACTCATAAAGATGTTTATTTCAAGTGAATAGTTGCAACACTAAAATCAAGTATAGCTATAAAGTTGGATGGAATAGAGCTGAGAAAGGTACAAAGTGTAAAATGTCTTGGAAGAGTGAGTGAGGCAAAGGATGGGAGAAGAAAGTATCTAATAATAAGAGGTCAGCAGGGGTAGTTCTGTAGGTGTGTGTAACAGACATGCTATGGAGAAGATAAATGTGCTTCAAGTCTAAGGAAGTATTGTACAGGGTATATACTCTGTACCCATTATCACATATGCAGCAGAAATATGAACATTGAATATAGAAAGGGGAAGTGGAGGCAATGGGAATTAAGTAAGTGAGAATAATTTTAGCTGTCACGAAGATAAACTGGATTAAGAATAAAATCTGTGAGAGTGAGGGTACAGGGAGTACACATGATATTAGAGAAAGCAAGGCTGAGATGGTATAGCCATGTAATGAGGATGGAAAAGAAAGTAATACCTAAGAGAATGGTTCAGATGAAGTATGTAGGAAAAAGACCACAGGAGCCCAATAAAGAGAGGACGAGCAGATAATTGCAATTGTGCCACTCAGGTGAATAATTGAAGGATAGAGGAAGATGGAGGTATTTTACTAAAGAATGTCCGCTATTGGCTTTGCGCAACTTATTAAACAGCTAACTTTTTAACATAGTAAATATCAAACTCATTTTATTATCTATTTATAGTTTGAGCAATCCAAGTAACAAAAAAAACCTGATATAATATTTTAGATAAACTTACAAACTATGTATTGTGCAATGTGTTGCATTTTTAAACAAATTACTTCTTCTGATTTGTTAAACAAGTAAGCATAGTAACTTAAAACACTTAATATCAATCGCAAAGTAGTCGATTTTTGAGTAAATTACTATCAGGTTGTTTCAAATACTTATAAACAATAGGTATTAAATTGCTTAAAAGTCGAACCAAAAAGGAAAATTTCCTTAAACCAAACTTAACTCTAGCAAATTTTAATGTCCAGAAAACTATCCTTATGTAAGCAAAATTCTAATGTTTTGAATTGTGCTTGCCCTTGTTTATAATTATTTAATTATTATGGACTGCTGAGTACGAGGAGATTGAGGTTCGAATTTCGGTCGGGTGAACTGGAGGGGTTTTTTCCTAAATAGTTTTCCACTCTCCCTCCACGCAAATGCGGGTTCACTTCCTCTAATTCAACCTTCCCAAGTCCTAATCCATTAGAGTAATTAGTACTTAAAGCGTATAACCCAAACGGGTAGTAAGACGCGGTGCTAAATATTATTATTAATTATTATGAAATTTCCCAAGTAAAAAATGTAACTATAGTGTGTAGCTTCTATTATATATGACTTTAGGGTATAAGAGAGGGGCATATGATTAATGTGTAATCATTTACATTGTGTTTATTTTTTTTATTTTCTTTGCTGCATTTTATCTGTAGCACAAGGTATGTGTACACTTAATCTTAATGTAGTGCTTATTTATAATCAAACACTCAATTTATTTGAGTTTGTGTCCTGCCATTTATTTTAATGCACCTCTTTAACAATTATTAAAATTAAATATTGTTACCTGCTTGGGTGACCTTGTGGCCTAAGGCATCACTCTTAAAATAGACTAGACTGCCGATGATTGGGAGATCGCTATTCAATCCTAGTTTGGTGTACTGAGAGAGGTTTTCCTAGATAGTTTTCCAGTCTACCTCCACACAAATGCAGTTACACAACCTCTAAATTAAAACTTCATCCCTAACACATTAGTATAATTAGTACACATGTGTATAACCTGAACAGGTAGTAGAATGTGGTGCTTATATATAGATTTAATATCTATTTTTACTCTATCATTGGAAAGTTCTCTTAAGGTTCTATATCATTTGAATTGAAACCTTGGCTTTAAAATTGTTCAAAAAAATTTTCAAGTGTGCTCTCAATGCATGAGCATTGGTGGCGAAACATTACATCCTAGATTTTAAAAAACAAAACCAGCCACTGATGCGTAATTTTATCCATTAGTATAGGTAATTTTGCTACCTTCCGGGGTATACAGAGTGTTTATACAAATTAAAAATATTTGAAACATTCTAGCATGTTTAAATTATCTCTTTCATTCATAAAAATACAATTTTGTGAGCCTGCAAGTGAGCTATGCTGGTCAAGCGGCCACCGCTTTTAGCGATGATAGTGCCAACATTTGTGGACGGTGGGTGTCATGTGGTTCGCTCAATGAGCTCTCTGGCGGTTAATCTCATTGTTCTAAACCAGAGCTTATACCTTTTTTTTTATCCAAGTAGTTCCTCATTTGTTCTCACAAGGCTGAATTTGAACTCGTCCCAGACTCACTGCTTCAAAGATAAATTCGAAGCTCATGTGGACATTAAAATAGCTAGGCTAGTTAATGCTTGTTTTTATATAATTAATTTATATGTTATATATTTATTATTTCAAATAAATGTTTAGGAAATTCCATAAAATCAATTCTGAAAGCCAATAAAATAAACTTTTATTAAAATTATAATCTGTATTATATGTATATTGCTTTGTTAGGAATAAATCAGTCATCTTCATAACTTATTTTTTATTAATCTAAGGTAAATATATACAGTTTATTATAATAAATAAAATTAATACTAATTTTACTTGAAAACTTGTAAACCTCAAAATATTGAATTATAACTCATGTTAATAAAAGTATAAAATAAATGTATTGAGTACATTTTAAGGCCATTTAAAAGTTAACTTTATCTAAATGAGAAAACATAATACATTTATATATAGTGTTGTTAATCTATAAATGCAACTTTGAATAAAATAGTATATAAGAAAAGAACATACATTATATCTTTTCATATAATATTTTAAGATAAATAACAAGTTTATAAAAACATTTGCTATTTATTAATATTAACATGTATTGTCTGTGTAATTTTTTTATTTCACTTTAACTTGAATTTTCCTGAGTAAATACCATTATGATTAATTCGGATTATTGGTTAATGGCTTGGAGATATATAATAAGACAGTTTAGGGACACTGGGTATTATTGTAAATTAAGTGTTATTGAAAGAATCAAACCTTAAAGAATATTAGGTTAGGTCTAGATAGGAACAAACACATTTCTCTTCTTTCTTCTTACACTTCCCCCCCACACACACACTTCCAACTTCTTTTCACTTTCACAGTTACATATTATTTTGAAATTTTCAGAAACATCCCAGTTTCATTAAAAAAGACAAAATAGCTAAAATAGCTAAATAATTCATAAAAAACAAAGATATATAGGTTTACATGCATGTTTGAGGAATTTGATATAATCTTATATAAACTTATTAAAGGGCTGAATTTGACATTATTTAAAATCCATCTTCCTTGTTCTTGTTTAACCAACTAGATATAATGCCACTTGAGCATACAACTTAAAAATGTAATATATTCCATCTTAGCTATAAATATTTATTTTCTCTTATAGGATAGCTGATATTGAGTGTGCTGTCCTAGACTTTCTTAATTTTCAAAGTTTTGATCTTTTTTTAATCATGCACCTATACAAACTGGAATTTGGTCAATAAATCCCAAAGTATTTTCAGTAAGTAAAGGTTAAAAATGTATATGCAGTGACTTATGTCATTTATTTCGGGAAAGCTGCACTTAACACATTTCTTTAGTTGTTGTCATCATCGATTACTTCTTTTAGTTAATGTGGTAAAGCAACTTATCCACAAACATTTACTTTTCTAAACACAATAAATTCTTAAGTCTCTCTCTTTGTAATGTTAATTGGTGGTGAAAATAAATTACATAGTAAATGGTCATTAATATAACAATAGGGGAGTTCACTCACTCCAACTCCAAATGTTTTGTATTAATTATAATTTTTTTCTTATTCTTTAGCAAGACACACTTTGGGGCACGGTAAGACACGGCATTCTAATTCTTTTACAGTAGAGTTGACACATTATTCAAATAAATGAAAGGTTGATATAGGTACCTAAGTCATTATTTTTTTCAACAATTCAACCTCATAGTACATGTTCTATTTTATTTATAGTTCTCACGTTGAAAGATATTATGATTCAAGTTTCTATAAAATCACAAACAGGGCAGTTGGCAAATAGATTAATACAGCGAAAACTCCCTAAACGGACATATTTCAATATTAGTCATCTTTATAACAGACAATTTATATTTCCCCAGTAAAATAACATAGGCTCTTACTTGGAATCACCCGCCCAATAAGTTTTTTCTTAATAAAGGACACTAAAACTGCTAGAGGCGCAAATGTATGCTTAACATTATCTAAAAAGCAGAAAAAATTGGGAACACTAGTCCATACATTTTACATTACAATGCTAGAACCAAATCTGTACTAATCCAATTTGAAAACAAAAATTGTCATATGTTCCTGAAACAAAATTTACATTTAAGTTTTTCCATAAAAAGGAGAGAAAACAACTAAAGTAATGTTTGGGTTGACCCAGCAACCCCCCCATGTTGGGTTGGCTGGGTCAGGAAAAAAAAAAATTGACAATTATATTTTGTTCAACTAAATAGGTAATATCAACAACCATCAAAATGCCAAGAAACTAAAGTCTTTTAATATATTGAGAGTCCTTGAACCACAATTAATCTATTTCTAAAAAGTTTGAAATCTAGCCAATTAAAAACTGCTTTTTTTCTCCTATCAGTAGACGAGTGATTAACATTTCTTTTTTCACTTTTGACTATAATGTAGTTTGAAAAATTCTTTTGCTTGTCAAATCTTCAACAAAGTTCTCAACCAGATTTAAACATGAATGTGTTTATTGAGAAGTGTAACTAACATGTCAAACACTCAAATAAGATTTACTCCTTGTGGCCGATCAAGCTCAACAAGAGAGTCTAACAATTTAGAAGCTGAACGTTTTATTTTTATATACCTGAACAGCTATTAATACCAATTCAAGTTTGGTTATTGAAATTGTTTATTTCAATTATGCTCAAAAGATTTTTAAGTGTGGTGTATCTAAAAAGACTTAACACATTTATTAATACAAATGTAGAGTGAATTTTTTTTTTTATGTCTTAGGAAGGATACACACTAGGTGTGATGCATGTAGGTGCTCCAGCTTGTGGAATGAATGCTGCTGTCCGTTCATTTGTAAGAAACTGTATCTACAGAGGTGACACAGTGTATGGGATCCATGATGGAGTGGAGGGACTTATAGCAGGAAATGTTAGTAATAAGTAAAAATTTATAGTTTAATATTAATAAATCAATAGAAGGATGCTGTATGTTTTACTGGAAGTACACTTGCTTTGGTGGCCAAATGATCTAAGGCGTCACTTGTGAATATACTGAACTGCTGATAAAGGGGCGATTGGGGTTTAAATCCAAGTTGTCCTGGTTCTATCATGGCCAAAAGGATAAACATTTCAATTTTGGTTTCTTGTCTCCAACCTTCAATATTCTCTAAGTGAATCCTAAGTAAATATTTCAATTGCAAATTTATTAAATATAGTATTGTTGGTATTAGTCCACTACAATTAGGAGGCTCTAAGTATTAGCCACCCTGAAATATTGAAAATCTAAAAATAACATTTTAAAATCTATATGTGAGCTATTGATACAACTCTAGTGACTTTTCTTTTCATATTTTCTAACTAATAAATAATTTGGCATTAATATTTGAAAACATAATTCACATTGAAGTCATAGCATTTTATCCTTTCATTTTGTAGTAAAGTTTTTTGTTTTGTTTTTATTGTAGCAATAGAGGTATGGAAACTAATTTAAAACCTTATAAAAATTATTAACATTATATTTAACAGGTTCAAAATATGAATTGGTCAGATGTAACTGGCTGGGTAGGGCAAGGAGGTGCTATGCTTGGAACCAAACGAACTTTACCAGGTCAACGTATTAACCAAGTTGCAGCTCGCCTCAAAGAGTTCAAAATCCAAGCACTTCTTATCATTGGTGGCTTTGAGGTATGCACAAATAAAATATTAATTTTAAATGGGTTTGAGAAATAATCTTGAAAATACCACGTGTAAATTTAAAAAATCTTAACATTGTTATTTCTTCTAAATGGATTATAATTATTCAAATATTTAAGTACAGTCAAATTAACCAATTTTTTTAATGATTATACCTATATGCCAGCATTATCTTTTAACAACCAGATAGCTTGAAATTTGTAATTGGAACCTAGCCAAATATCACCATTTTCTTGTTTGTAAACTATTATAGTCTTAGATGTTCTGGTGGTGTAAGCGGCTCTTGTTTCTTAATGACACTCTGCCTATATTTCTAAATTATTTATTTACAATGGCCCTTAAAAGTGTTAAATCCAAATAAAATAAATCACATAAATTTATTAGCTTCCAAGTCAAATTATAAATTGCTAAATTTGAAATTGATTTAAAAACAATTAGCTTTGTTAGTGATTATGAACTACCTCAATCAAACATATCAATTGAATATTTGTTGGGGTATGAAATGGTCAATTATCTGGGCTTCCAGTATAGATTGGAGCTTTAACATGCAAATCCTATATCCAATTAACGATTGAGCCATTTATTTATGGTTTATCTAGAACTGGTTAAAATTGTTTATACAGTTTGACTATATTTTCTCATTTGCTTATCATTTGTTTAGTTTTATCTTTTAAAATCTACTGTATCTTACAAAGTTAATATTACTCTCAAGACATTTAGTGCTTTTTTTTTCTGTCTTCTCTTTGTGAGAAATGCTTTTTTCTTTCTTTTATAGGCATACCAAGCAGGCTTGCAACTTGTGGAAAATCGTAATGTTCATCCAGAGTTCTGTATTCCTATTGTTATAATACCATCAACTATAAGCAACAATGTCCCAGGCACAGAATTCTCTTTGGGAACTGATACTGCTCTTAATGAAATTACTGAGGTGACAATAAACAAACAAATATAATAAATATATGTTGACTATACTAACATTTATTTAAGTGACACCCACCTCAGTGGCGTAGTTGGGTAACACACTAGTTAACTTGTGGAATACTGTAATGTTCATCCAGAGTTCTGTATTCCTATTGTTATAATACCATCAACTATAAGCAACAATGTCCCAGGCACAGAATTCTCTTTGGGAACTGATACTGCTCTTAATGAAATTACTGAGGTGACAATAAACAAACAAATATAATAAATATATGTTGACTATACTAACATTTATTTAAGTGACACCCACCTCAGTGGCGTAGTTGGGTAACACACTAGTTAACTTGTGGAATACTGTAATGTTCATCCAGAGTTCTGTATTCCTATTGTTATAATACCATCAACTATAAGCAACAATGTCCCAGGCACAGAATTCTCTTTGGGAACTGATACTGCTCTTAATGAAATTACTGAGGTGACAATAAACAAACAAATATAATAAATATATGTTGACTATACTAACATTTATTTAAGTGACACCCACCTCAGTGGCGTAGTTGGGTAACACACTAGTTAACTTGTGGAATACTGTAATGTTCATCCAGAGTTCTGTATTCCTATTGTTATAATACCATCAACTATAAGCAACAATGTCCCAGGCACAGAATTCTCTTTGGGAACTGATACTGCTCTTAATGAAATTACTGAGGTGACAATAAACAAACAAATATAATAAATATATGTTGACTATACTAACATTTATTTAAGTGACACCCACCTCAGTGGCGTAGTTGGGTAACACACTAGTTAACTTGTGGAATACTGTAATGTTCATCCAGAGTTCTGTATTCCTATTGTTATAATACCATCAACTATAAGCAACAATGTCCCAGGCACAGAATTCTCTTTGGGAACTGATACTGCTCTTAATGAAATTACTGAGGTGACAATAAACAAACAAATATAATAAATATATGTTGACTATACTAACATTTATTTAAGTGACACCCACCTCAGTGGCGTAGTTGGGTAACACACTAGTTAACTTGTGGAATACTGTAATGTTCATCCAGAGTTCTGTATTCCTATTGTTATAATACCATCAACTATAAGCAACAATGTTCCAGACACAGAATTCTCTTTGGGAATTGATACTGCGCTTAGTGAAATTACTGAGGTGACAATAAACAAACAAATATATTAAATATATGTTGATTATACTAATACTTAAGTGACACCCACCTCGGTGGCGTATTTGGCTAACGTGCTAGTTTTGTGTTGAGCTAATCTGTCGAGGATGGTAAGATCGAGGTTCAAATCTCACTCGGGTGAACTGGGAGTGGTTTTTCCTAAATAGTTTTCCACTCTTCCTCCACGCAAATGCGGGTTCACTTCCTCAATATCAGGGTTCCTGCGGTCTGGAAAGTCAGGGAAAACCAGGGAAGCTTAAAAAAAAGGCATGACAATTCGTCACACTTCTGTTTCATTGTAAATTGTAAAGCTGCAGAAAGAAGGTTTTGCCAAAAGTGAAAGTAGTGTAGTGCCTCGAAGAAACCCTAACACTTTTGTTATGAAAGATGATATAACTAAGGCGGAAGTCATTTCGATCGTCTGGTTCAGAAGTGCAATAAGTCCAAAAAGTTTGTTTTGAGTTATTGCAAGTTGAAAGTTTCTACCTCTGTGAAAAATCAGTTTTTTATCATTAATGTGTTATTCTTTTTTAATACAATCGGTTTAGAATTCTAAAAATAGGCTATGTATAAAGTATTGTATAATACATTGGTTTTATATTTTTAAGTGATATTTTCTGACTTATCTTGATAATGAACTCAAATTTACCAAAGTTATTTAGAGTTAGCTTGGTTCAGAACCAAACTTTCATTGAATTCTATTATTGAAATTGCTACTAAATATTAGATTGTAGCATTTAAAAATCTTTTAAATACCTTATAGCTTGATTAAAAATGAAGAAGCTAGCTCAGAAGGTGTTTTTGATTAACTTGAGAGACAAGGTAGCTCTTTTAACTGAGTTCACTGAGGGTGGTTCTAAGCTCTGGATTTTGATTGGTTAATGTGTTTTAATGACTTTAGTAAAGCAATAAAATCCACAACATTAAAATTACCATAAAACACTTTTAAGTTACATTTAGATCTTAAGATTGATTGGTACACTGAATAAGAGTGGGGATTTTGTCATAATAAAGACACACTTCTTAGATAATATAATAGTAATAATAATAATAATAATTTTAATAATTTTTTGTTGTTGATATTATTCATACAAACATTTTTATACATGAAAACTTTAATTATTTATTTTGTAACAAATGAAAAATAAACTAAAAATATAAAATGAATGTAAGTTTATTCTAGGACAATGTTTTTACATTAAAAATCTTCCACAATATCCAATGGAGTTTCTTCATTTTGGTTGTCTTCCTTAGCTTTCAAACTCTCGTAATAGCTCCAGTGGACTCTGGGGATTACTTTTGAAGTACACAAACTAATCAAGTCTCTTTTTTTGGCACCAGATATTTTTCGCCTTTCTGTGAAAGCAGACCTCAAAATGGAAGCAGAAAAAATGCTTGGCCTTCCTCGTACTTTGCGTCTTACATCAATTTTCTTTGAAAATCCCTCTTCTTCATACGTATATGAATATTGTATCATGTACGGATTAGCTCCGTCTACTTTTATCTTTCTTATGTTGTTCCATACAACTTTTTCACCGTCTGTATTAATGGTGAAGTTTTTCTCGATTTGTTCGGTTAGGTTCTTGAGATCAATAATTTCACTGTAGTCTAGTTCTGTGACATGATAAGGATGACCTTTAACTTTAGCATCGAGGATCACAGATCGCCATGTTGCTGGAACAAAAATGGGACCTTTTTTTAGTTTTCTTTTCTTCCTCTATTCTGGCATGAATGCTGTCTCCCTCATTCTGAGTGTGACCCACAACAAGATATTTGTGAACAATTGAGTTAACAAAATTATCTGAAGATTGTGTGCAGAACAAGTAGAGGCACATCAAATACTTATTTTTATTTTGTGCCATGCAATTATCAGTGTAAAACACTACGTCTCGCTCATGGGCCCATTCCTTCAAAAACAAGTAGACACAAGTTCCCACTTCATTAGCCCCTTTATCTCCCATTGTCTCATCCCATAAATAGCAATAGCCTTTCTTTTCCACAGTGTCAAACATAGAACAGTTGTATACATTCAATCTTCTTTTATAGTAAAATTGAGCTTCATTTCCACATGGGGTTTGAAGAACAGCCTCCATGTCATAACAACAAACCAGTTTTGTTTTGTCAGCTCTTGCTTCTTCTATATCTCTTTCTTTTTCTTGTCGGCTAAGGACTTTTTCTTTTAAGTGCTGTCCATATTGTTCTTCCATTTCTTTTTTGTCTTTTTCATCACAATTTTGGTAAGAAGCACACAAATTGCACTGATCTTTTTTTGGTACATGGAATGAATAGTTAAATTCAGTACGAAAAATATGTCCGTACATGCTCTCCTTAGCAGGTGTAGTACCCTCAGTCATACATTTTTATTTATAGTGCCTATACATTTTGCTCAAGTTAAGATCACCATCCAAATAAATTTTTGAGCTCTTAGCTCTGCAATAATGTGATTCCTTGGTAGGGTATGACTTTATGTGGTCACGAACTGAATTCTTTACATCCTCACTCACTTCTTTACCTCTAGCATGCTTACCTCGTCTTTCTTCTTGTATTATACCCTCAGGGCTAGCCTTTTTTAATGTAGTTGAAACAAAAGAACTTCCTATAGCCAGCGTTGACATAAAAAACGTTTTGCACACACGGATTTTGTCTCTATGGATGTGTAAGTAATAGGCATAGTTAAGGGATCGTTTGCTATCATTGTTGTGCATAGAATATTTTGGTTTTATGACAGTAGTATTTTTGTGTACAAAATCTCTTTGCCTTTTAAGATCTCCTATCAACCAAAACTTATTAAATACTTCAATCCTTTGAGCCTCATTAATACGTTGTGAGCATTTAAGTCGACACTTCCCTCCACATGGACGTTTTATCTCTTTAGCAGGTACTTCCTTCCCACTTGCAGATTTATAGATTTCTCCACAATTCTTCTTCTTCTTTTTTATATTTTTTTCCCATTGATCTGGATCTCTGTGTCTCTTCTTATGGGGACTGGATATTCCTGCATCTATGCATACATCAGTATTAGATTTCAAATTTTCCAGCTTTTCAATAGTTGAGTGTTCTCTTTCTATATTTGCTAACCCAACTCTAGATAAGTTATTGAAATCATTCTCAGAGTTTTCTTTTATAACTGGCTCTTTTGAAATGTTGTCAAACGTTTGTGGCTGAAATTGAACATTATCAATCAAATGAGTATTGAATGATGATTCGTCTGAGGACGATGAGTCATCCAATACATCTTGAGGTAGTACATAGTCTTTGTCTTTGATTGAGTCATCAGAGTCAATTGAAATGTTGTGATCCAAGTCATTTAAATCTTTAATAAAATTGCTTCCAAAGGAGTCCTTAATATTTGAATGTTTATTGTGGCCCTGCAAATTGGTGTGCTTAGAATGTTCATCCAGCTCTTGAATGATGCAGCAATCATAAGAACTTTCCAAAGTGGATACACTTGTATGATGATTTGCAGTACTTATGAAAGGAGATGTACTTGTCCCAGGAGTTACTCCAACTATGTGTTGTCTCTTAGCAATATCTGAATAGTTACGGGATTTTTCTTCATTGTTGTCCAAATGTTTATCTGGTGCAGCCTCATCCTTAAAGAATAATACAAAGTTGTTTGCACGTGTTATACTAAATTAGATAAAGTTAAGTTAGGATAGTTTGGTTTATTTTCCTTTTCCCAAAACTATTTAAGGTAGGACTAGATATGAACATTTTGGAGAAATTTATCATTTGTTATCATAGTTATTTGTCTGGTGCAAAATGAATATTATGATAAAAAAGACTCCACCATAAAGTAAATTAAAGTAGCAAAGAAGAAGAAGATAAAAGTAAATGAATAAAGATTAAAAACTGAGATAGGCCTATATGAACAACAGTTATTAGGTGTTGGTAATTCCCATACACATCATTATTGGTAGGTAGTATAATAGAAATGTTATCTATAAGCCCCTCTAAACTAGAAGAATCAGTCCACGTCTGCAAAAGATTTTGCAAAACATACAAACCACTTTAATTCACGGATAGCCCACATTTTAAACTAAACTGTTCACACCATACCAGTTAATTAAGATCATACATAAATAGTAAAATAGTTTATAGAATTATCACTTCAGGACTGATCTACAATTAAATCATGTTCAATAGTAAACAAATGTTGGAAATAATTAATTTTTGCTTACCTTCATCCCAAGAGATCTGGCTAACCTCACAAGAAAACTACTTCTTGATTCACCAGGACTAGCCATATTAATAAAAATTTATTAAACACTGGCACCACAGTTAAAGAATATTATTTTTCTATCATTGCACCAATGAAACACTTCATTTTCAAAGTACTCTATTACCCACTAAATAAATTTAGAAACAGTAGAACGTTTTGAATGAATTTAATTAGATTAACGCATGCTTGAAGTTCATAATTGATTAAATCAAAGATAAACAATTAACAAAGATAATATCAAAGAACCTAAATAATTGAATAACTTTTCTCCAGTATAATATTTTTTCAGATCACTATGCGCGCTATCTGTTATTACGTAAAGAACTATTGTTTTAAACTGATACATTACGATATATATTAGATTGAACGCATGATGTACAAAGTTCATTACTGCTACATCTTGAAATGTCGTGGTATTGAATATTGATGTTATAGCAATGTGTTTCAGTTCATTAGTGCTACATTTTGAAATAAACCAGTATTTAACTAAACAAAATCAATATTATAAATATTTCATAAGCAGTTTATCTCATATTGCTCAGCTCACAAGATAAATAGGAGTTAATGCATTAGTGAGCCAGAGAGAGCTTAAAATTTACAGTCGAATGGTATGAATAACTCAAAATCTAGTTTTTTTGAGTTATCGCACTTTTGAACCAGACGATCGATTTGGGCTTTGCAAGTTGTTGGCATTAAAATGTAGTTCAATTCGTGCAATAATTTAAGTACAATTTTTCAGTTGATGTTCCCCAAATGTACCATTGCCAGTGCCTTTTCTCTCTGTGGAGACAAGGCTGCATATTTAATTGTACATGGCTTGGCTCTATTCTTTCATAACAATTTACTGGACCGCCTAAAATAATGTAACAACTTTGTAATTTGTTTTAATGAGGCATTGAATAAAGTTATTCAAAGAGGACAAATGGACATTGTATTCAGATTCTGGGCCAATGAAAATCATAAAGTCGTCAGTCGTTGGTTAAACAGTGTTTTTTCGATAGAAGCACCGCTGAAGAATTACTGAAGCATTTCTTGCATGGTATTTATCTTCTTCTACTCTCTAAGTTGATACAAGTGTCAATGGATGGCCCAAATGCCAATTTAAAGTTTATAACACTTCTTCAGGAACATATCAAATCTGCCACAGACAATGAAGTATGTAGTTTGATAAATCTGGGGACATGTAGGCTTCATGTTCATGATTCCTTGAGAACAGGAGTGGAATTTGTCAATTGGGATATAAATTGCTTATTGAATCACACATACTACCTGTTCACTGACTACAGCTCGTGTAGCATTGTTTACCCAGTTGACAGGGTGTACAACTTTTCCTTTGAAGTTCTGTGGTGTGTGGTGGTTAGAGATTGCATTGTGCTTTCAAAAGGCATTACCAATTTGGGACCATGTTGTTAAGTTTCTCAAAGAAGATAAGCTTCCTAAAACAAAACTTGTAGGGATACTTAAAAGAGCAGCCTGTGATCCATTCCTGAAGTGTAAACTAGCTTTCTGCAAAACAATTGCAGATGGATTTCAGGCTTTCCTTTTTGATAGAGTTTGATTGATATATTTTGTTATTTTTCCATCATTTTCCCTAACTGCATGGCAAGACGTCTGCTTTCTTATTCTTCCTTGAGAGTTGAGTCAAGGTTAGCTGTAGGGGAGGAGGCTGAAATAAATGTAATTAGATTAATACTTCCACATGAATAGTACCATAAAATTGTAGTGGAAATTTTGTGAGAAGTTGGTCAGGGAACTTGGGAAAATAGTCAGGGAGAATTTTTTTTTACAAATATTTTAGGAAACCTGAATATTAAACCCTCTCGATTCCTAACCGATTACCATAATTAGTACTTAAGCATACAACCCGAACGGATAGTAAGACACAGTGCTAAGTATTATCATTAATCAAATGGCCTCATACATTTTAGTAAAATACAACAATTTTGTTTGAAAAATTTAAAAACTTGAATGATTTTTTAACTTAATTTTCTAATGATCATTTTCACAATGCTTTGTAAAACTTGATAATAGAGGATTTGAGCTGGAGTTGTTTTGGTCCATCCAGACCTGATGGATTTTTATTTGTTGGAATTGGTTGAAAACTCGCAGGAATTTTCGTTCATGCCATGATTCTTCTTAGAATTAGTAGAATAAAAACATAAAATAATTTTAATTATGATGTGCTCAAATAACTGCTATGACAACCCATATTTATAGAAACATTTTTCGGCAACATAAGGTTCACATTTGACCTATTTCAATAATTTTACTTTTGAAATTTTACTAAGCACAACAAATATTGATGCCTCTTTATTTTAAAATTAAAATTGATTGTTTTGTAGATGTTAAATAATCAAGATTATTTCATTAATAAATAATTAGTTTATCTTTCTTCATTTAAATAAAATGTGTTGATATTACATTTTGTTGACCATAGGTGCTTAGGAGCTAAATTAAAGGTATCTAATTATATCTTTTTTCACGCCTTTGTAAATAATTTTACCAAACTCGTGTGCTTTTTAAAAGAAAATTTTAAAATTTGACATTCTCTCAGTAATGTCACAGTAATTTTTTGCTTTTAAGAGTATTATTATAACCCTTTTTATAATTTGGTTTAGATTAAACCATGATTTAATCTAGTGCTCGATTCCAAATAACCTCAATACTATAATTTAAATTTTAGATAAACAGTCAAGTTTGAAGAACTATTAATATTTTTATATTTCAAGCTTATTCAAAATGCATTTGAGTAATCTCATGTAAAATTGTTGTTCTTTAAAGTCTTATCTCTCTTTTTAAGATCTGTGATCGAATTCGTCAATCAGCTCAAGGCACAAAGAGGAGAGTGTTCGTTATTGAGACAATGGGAGGCTATTGTGGCTATCTTGCCACAGTATCAGGTATTAACATCTTTCTTTTATTTGTATTTAAAAAAATAATCTACTTTTTTTATTGTAGCTTACTATTACCTGAGAAGTTATTTATTAAATTAATCTCAAGTCCAGCAAATTCAGAAGATATAAAAAGTTTTATTATTTAGTTGTATGGGTTAACACAAGATCTATTAACAACCTAATATAACATTTGATAATTGATTTTAATTGCAAATTATTTCTAGCTCTGTAATTTGTATCACCAATATTTGGTTCATGGTTTGTCCTTTTGATAATTGATTTTAATTTTAAATTACTTTTAGCTCTGTTCTTTATATCACCAATATCTTGTCCCTGCACGTAACATGATGTATTTTTAGTTGTAAAAATAGTTTAAAATGTGTTTGAACACATTCACACATGGGTTGAACATCGAAAAGTATAAAAACTTTGACTAGAACTAAATACTTATGCCCACTCAAATACTATTTATCATTCTGTCAAAAATCAACATCACTTACTTGGGTGAATATTGTTCATTTTTTTTACATCCATTACGGTTTCCGGCCTATGGCCAGGGTCGGTCTTTTTATTCAAGTCATATATTTTCCACTACCGTCTTGCTAGGCTTGTCTTAGCTTCATAGGCCTTATAATCTAACTTAAGACTAGGACTGGCACAACATCCAGTTCCCGGACGTTAATTTATCAAGGTGAAGTGGTATACCCTTATTTTCATCAATGATAAATTTTCGGCCATGCTGGGAATCTAAGTTGGGATCCTTATCTCAGTACTGACTGAGCTGAAGTTTTTGACAAAATATTGTTCATAAAATGTTTAATTTTGAACCGAGGACCACGGAGAAAATCTATTACTAAACAAATGTATCATATCAAATCTAATTAAAATTGCTATAACAACTTGAACTATATGTTTATTTAGGTCTTGCTGGAGGAGCAGACGCTGCTTACATCTATGAGGAAAAGTTTTCCATTAAAGACCTGCAGCAGGATGTTTATCACATGGCATCCAAAATGGCAGAGGGTGTACAAAGAGGATTGATTTTAAGGTATGTATTCTAAAAATACATAATTTATCATTATTTTTGTGATTATTTACCAGTTACACCCATATAATTTGTCACTGTGCCTCAATAAATTTTGAAGTAATTGAAAGTTAATTTATAGTAATATCGTATACAATATGAATCTTACTATATATGTCATCACACGCTTATATAATTCAAGAGATCTATAGGCTTGTAATTTCAAACCTCTTAAGAAAGGTTATTTATTTGCCTTGTATTGTGTGTCTGGTAATGAATTACTCAATGTTTATTCTTATCTCTACTGGTTGAGGATGTGGTTTGTGAAATAATGTGCTGTTAGTAGTGAGGGGGGGGGGGGGGGGCGGGGGATGGG